>JAQIWH010003505.1:0-19704 GCA_034695005.1 Cryptops parisi
TTGTTTATTTAAATTTTATATTTCAGTTGTACCACGTTTACCTAATTTTTCACTTGTGTCGTTTTTAAATGTGACATCATGTCACTTCCTGGCCATAAAAAGTAGGCCCCTCAAAAATTGTAGGCCCATGCCAAAAGGCATCACTAGCCTACCCTCTGCCCGGCCCTGCCTGTGTCAACAGCAAACAACAGTCAAAATTCAATGTTATCACTTCAACAAAATGCACCGTTCACTTACAACTTGTATAGTGAAAAAGTTATGAATTTTATATATAAACAGTTATAGAATGAGCATTACTAAAAATAAATCTGAAATTTTTACCTCGCTTTGATGTAAAAGTCGAGTAATTATCTCCTGTTCGTTAGGATGTTTTGTCAGCAAAAAGAGAAAGCCGCCGCCACCAGCACCGGTCAATGTTTGTCCTAATACGTGTGGCTTCAAAAATGTCATCAAGTTCCTGATGAACGATGGATCACAACCGGGTGCAATTTGCACTTTATGGTTCCAATAGGTGTTCAAATGTTCACCAAGCGATTTCAGGTCCTCTACAGACACAATAAATAATAACCACGAGTCTATGCATTACTTTTATCGGCTAGCAAAAATTAACTACCTTGTTTGATGGCGTTCACGCATTCGTTAGAGCGGGAGACCAAACCGTGAAGTAGCTTCATGATTTTTTCATCTCGGGAATACCAATTTCTGATGACATTCTAAAGCAAATTGTAGCAGTATAAACTCAATATAACTCGTGATGATACAAATAAACAAAATCACAATCGGGCAAGTTTTTGGCAAGCTCACTTGCAGTAAGTTCTTGGCAAGTCGAACTTTTCCTGTGTAAATCAAAACCATGTGCTCGTTCAATGAGCGGATGAACGACGCCGACATCGGCAAGGGATGCACGTTGACTCGAAGCGGAAGCGTGGCAGACGAACAGCAATTGTTGATACCACCCACTATTCCTCCGACCTGGTCTTGCCATCCTCCGCCAGTGGTCAACATCTGTTCGACGTGCAGAACCTATGTATTTTATAGAAACAGCAATTGAGGAGTTGGGTGGAATAACGTTGTAACTCCAAAAATGTAGTTTTGAGAAAAAAAGGCAAAAAACTTCTGGTATCTTCAACTTTAAGATTAAAACATTCCTGTCAACCGTATATTTATAGAAGGAAAATGAACGGGTTTTGCAAAAAAATATGTCAACTTTCGTTAAGATTCTGAAATGTCATTGTAGAAGGCTCAACTGTATGTGCATCAACTCACTGCATGGATAAGGGCCAACTTGTCATACGATTTGCCAGTCACCGACCACAACGCTGCAAGAACAGCACCAGCCAAAATACTACTGGTTCCTAAGCCTGTAAAAACAAAGTTCTGCAAAATTTCACGAATGTTCAAGATTCGCTGTACGTAGCAATGTTTCAAAACACAACTTTATGAAACAAAAAATGAAATTCCAAGAAAGGCATGTTACAAAGTAAATACCTGATCCTTCTGGGAGATTTGACCATGAACGCAATTCCAATCCTCCACCGTAAGAAACCATTAGCTGTTCGCTTAACGACACTTTCGAGTCCGAGTCGAGTATTCCGGCACAGACGATAGCAGCCTTCAATAATGCACCTTAAGAAAGATAATATTTTTGAATTTGCTAGAAAAATAAATTGTTGTATCCATTTTTTTTTTGTGGATATTCTTTCATTACCAGGACCGCAGAGATGCTGATAATTTGTCAAGTCGGTCAAGCTTTTGACTTCAATGGCCATTTCGGAGTTTAAACCTTGATATAACCTTAACTCGGGAACTTCTATACGTTTGGCTTTAGCACCAACGGGTTTCTAGATTTGTTTTTAAAATTAATAAGCATAAAAATTTCTAAATATATAAAAAAAGTGCATTAACTACACTGTAATACCCGGTCATTAATTGAGATTGCCATATTCACTACGCTCCCGCCCAGTTCGTAACAAATCGGAGGTGTGTCGGTCCAACCACCTTGCAAGTCCACACGTACAGGGCATTCTACGACAACCCATTTGTCCATATCTGGTAACGAGTGGTGTGCTACCGTTACAAACTGCAATGAAATGAGGTTATGATAAAATAGCATAAATCTAACAACGGAAACAGTGTAACACTAACTTGTCGTGCAGTTGAAACGGCTCGTTGGATAAGAATTTGAGCAGCTCCTTCATAATGACGTGCTGCTCTCATTTGCCACGATGCGCTGCGTTTCATCCATTCGTCGCGTACTTCACTGAGCAGTCTCGCCCCATTTCGTATCGAGCCAGGATACCCCATCTTAATATTTTTTAATTATAGATACTGATGTTCAAGATGAGAAAGATGACAGTAAAAAAGTTTGGGTCCAGAGTTCATTTTTACCCGCAAATTTGAAAATGCTTCACGCCAGCCAGTGTTGGAAGCGGGGCCGCTACGTAAACCGCCTTGCTTCCCAGCGATACAACTTAGCAAATTAGCGATACATGCAAAGGTTCTCGCAGCTTTTCCAGAACTATTGTCGTCTTCGTCGAAACCATAAGCAACTTCGAGAAAAAAAATTCAAACTCTATTTATATATACATATATATATAGTATATAAAAGATTATATACAGGGTGTTCCTGTAAGGTCTAGTCCAATTTCAACAACAAAAAATCCATTCGAAAATGCTTCCCTTAGCACAGGGTGAAATCATGTCATGTCATTGGACTATTTGTCTTATAATCAGCTGCAGGTATGCAAACAAGTATAAATTTCTGGACACATGTTTATATGGACTTTTTGGTTTGGTTTGGTGTGATCTGTGGTTGAAATTTGACTAGACCTCTCAGGAACACCCTGTATAGTAAACTTTGATTCAATAAGGATTGAATGTCATACTGTAGTCCAAGCCGGAGATCAGCTCTTTTTCCCATCCTTCCGCAACGGCACAATGAAAGCAATCCATTAAAGGCATATCCATAGCCACGCTCTCAATGTCCGACTTGATTTTCAACGTCGCAATTTTCGCATACGTGGTTCTTCTGAACGAAATGGAACCAGTGGTCAACGCTAACAAATCCTGCATTGAATAACGCTGACAATTTTTCCATCTACCAAAAAAAAAAAAAATAGTGTTTTCAACGCTAATCTAGAAAATACTAAATTATGTTTCTTGCATAAATATATTTCCGGAAGTAACTGTAACAGGGGCAGTTTTTTTTTAGGAATGCAGTAGGATGACACTCATACAGAGGATCAAACGGTAATTCTGTCAAAAGTAATGTAACAAAAAAAAAACCTCACTTCTTAATGAACTGTGTAATTGGTCGATCCGGATCTTGCAAAAAATGGATCAAACTCTCGAGTGGTATATCATCTTCCGCTGCATACAGTTTAGCTGTGAACAAATTGGTTTCACTGTCAGTCTGCAAATAAACACATTGACGGTGTAAATGAGAGTTCAAAAAACTTATCAGGCATAGTGTTTATAGTTTCAAAACTCACTTTGCTGTCGGGCCAGATGTCACCTGGAATAACATCCGTCCCGAGAAACTTTTCCAAAGTCTTATTTCCACCAGTTAGAGATCCCGCGACATAGCTTTTTCTAACGGAGTCGCTAATGTCACAAACAACGTAAACAGACGAAGACTTTCCAGATTTTTCAATGGGATATTTCACAATAACTGTGTTATTACCAATCCTAATGGGTTTATCCTTCACAAAAAAATTAACTCACCATTAATCATTTCAATCCAATTACTATCAATTCTTTATGTATATACAGGGTGTCCCTGAAAAGTTTAATCAAATTTAAACCACAGATGCTATGCATCAAAACAAATCACAATGTCTGCTTGATTTCATGAAAAGTTTTGAAATTAAACAATTTAAACCAAATTTGCTTTGTTATGCAGAATTTGATATGCAAACGTGCATATCTCACTGAGATCTGCTTAATTTCATGAAAAGTTTTGAAATTAAACAATTTGAACCAAATTCGCTTTGTCCATATGAACATAGGTTAAAAAATGCATCTCCATTTGTATATCTACAGTAATTATGTCTACCTACTAACGGTGATTAAATTTCAAGTAGATCTTTTAGGTCATCCTGTATAGTACGTGTGTACATACATTTTGTGTTAAATTGACTCCAGAAATGAAGCAGTTGGTACCAATTTCCACTTTTTCTTTTTCACTGCCTTCCAAATGAGAATGCTGAATGACAGAGTCACATGACACGTCCACATTTTTCAGTTTGCTGTTGATCACCAAAGAACTGTCTTTTGTCACCTGTCGGCGATACAATTCCCTTTCATTATATCACACAAAAAAAATCACAACACCCATGTCAGCGTTCCCAAAAACTTACACAACTTTCCAAATAAGAATGATAACAGTCAGAGTCAGATTTTACGATGTTTCTTAACGTCTTCAAATACATCGAGAGATCCATGTCTTCTGAATCGATGTAAACGTGCCGAACATCTTTCAAAACGACTGTAAGAAAGATTAACGACGTAAATGAAAGTTGCATTATGAAATTTTGACACTTCCGTCAGTCAATATATCAAAACAAACAATAAAATAAATAAATAAATAAAACTCACTCGATTTTAAGTCAAACTTTCGTAGTTTATTCCACAAAATATTTCTAGCCTCATTAATATGAAGTCGGTTGATCTTTTGATAGCCATTTTTAGCATCGTAAGTCTTGCAAAGCATTCCTTTAACAAACTGTTCTTCAGTACTGTCTTTAGCCATTGCAACCAAAAAATCAAAGTATAAAGATGCCTGAAATTATGCAAAGACTGAATAAAAAAAAAACTATACAGGGTGTTCCTAAAAAATTCAGTCAAATTTTAACAAGATGCTATGCATCAAACCAAATAAACATGGGTCCATAAATGCTTCCCTTCTGAGATTACACAACAAGTTGTGTAATTATATAGTCCGATTGTCTCATAAATTGCTGTATGTTGGTATTCAAAGGAGGTTGTATTTCTGGACCCATGTTTATATACACTTTTTACTCTGTTTTGATGCATAGCATTTTTTGTTAAAATATTTAAAATATTAAGTGATAAATTTGTCAAATAAGTTTCAATTTATCACCTGAAGTGGTGATGCACCACTGTCCATTCCAATGTAACTAAAGCTATCGATGGGTGACATTGAATGAAGTGACAGCAAAACTTCGACGACAGGATACAAAAGACAAACAATACCCGCAACCTTAAAATAAAGTCACGTGTTATTCAGTGAGCAATTTCACCTGCCAAAATGTATAAAGCATATATCGCTCACCATGGATACAAGTCCATTAACATCGCACTCTGGTTTTATGTGATAACACCTGTACAGAATTTTCCTTATTCCCCCGCTTTCGTCATGTTTAATAATACCATGATCCGTTGCGTAACTAGGTAGTTCTTTGGTACACATAATAAACGCATCACCCGTTATTTCATTCCAATCGATGGGATTCCATTCTCCGTGCAAAACCATGTCGGTACTGCACACCCATACACCGGGGGGCGAATTACTAGCCAACTGAACAAAAAATGTTTGAAACCCGTTTCACATTCAACAACTATCAGATCACCAAACAAAATTAAGTGACACTACAACTTACTACTGTCACAGATTCTAAAAGATGAAGCAAGTTTGTGCGTATTCCTGATGAATAAGGAACAGCCTCATTTTTCGAAGGCAAAGGAATAGCCATGAAAAGTTTGCCAGAAGGTTCAGCAATGTGATGACGACCATGATGGAATATCAGTATATGAGCATCTGTCATCACATCGGCTGTCACCACCTGAAATTTACATTTTTACTACACTAGCTGTCAACAAAACACAAACTAGATCGATATAGGGTTTCAACGATACGTATAAACACTAATCATTAAAACAATTGATCAATTCAGCCATTGTTAAAGCCACAATTTTTGATGTGGTAATTTGTGAACCAACTGCGACGCCATTGTCTTGTCAACCAGTGTTGATTGATTGGACAAGGAGCTGACATCGCAGTTGTTCACCAATCGCTCCAACTGCCACATAAAAAATAAAATGGGTTTCTCAAAAGTCCTTTAAGTATAATTAGTGAAACAACCTGATAGTCAGCTTTGGCACTCAAATATTCAGCAGTCATTACGAGTGCATTAACGGTCGCACCACCACTTCCGCTGTTACCCGCTGGATCATCGAAAGCTAATATCACGGTCTCCTCTTCAATTTTTTTATTGCGCTTGAGTACTTCTAACTCTACGATATACAACGTTCGTAAATAGAAATTATTGGCTATATTACTTTTTTTTTAAACCAATTTTTTGGATTTTTTCTTTCACCTCTTTGTGCCACTTCAGCTTCAGCAGCAGTCTTACAAGTGACAACTATAGCTGTCCACATGTTTATAGAATTTATCAACTACTGTAAAAAACAAAATTATAATACACTATACATATTCATAATTTTGTATGTAAAACATTGTACTGATAATCACTTTTAAATCAACATGACGTGGTTTTCTTATCACACCACCTTAGTTTGTGACCTATGAACCTGTGCAGAGATGACTATGAATAGGCACAGATTATAGGGCATATTAAATAAGTATCTCAAAATTTTAAAAATGATAATTGATTCACCATGAAAAATATCACAGAATCCTGTTCTCTACAACAACAAATGCAATGTTTGTCAACTTTGCATCTGTCACATGCTCTTTTCCACGTTTAAATTTACTACAATCAGAACAGTACAACTAGTGCCAGCTATTGTCACATTTCTGAACTTCATCTTACTACAAAATTGGACAACTGTGGTTAATATTATAAAATGATTCTAATTAACCATTATTGAAAATAAGTGTTAACTTAATATTTTTAAATTCCAGTATATTTGATATGTTTACAGGAATAACTTTTATCTGAAATGTTGGTGGACTATGATAATTCATGCAGTAATTTATCAAATTAACCTTTAAAAACAAACACAGACTGGTTAGTTAACCATTAGTTTCGACTACCATTGTCGATACAAGAAAATGACTCTTTCTTTGTATCAATAAAATCCACATGACTTCACTTTTCAAGCAAATTAAAAATCAATACTAACAAACCATCAAATTTACAATATAGCTCAGCACTTATTACAAGTGACAAGATGAAATAAAGTCAAAATATAACAAGCAATAAAAAATAAAAAAATTCAATAAAATACAGATCTGATATCAAAATTTTACTTCCATGAATATTAAATGACAAAATAAAGCTGTACGCTCAGGGCAAATTAACCATACATTTCCAATGATACGTCTGAAATAATAAGTTGCATACCAAAAGCTATCAGGAATGTAAATGTTTACACAAATGCATAATTCTGCAAACAATCACTTATGATACTGCAATTTTAATCTTAATGTGATCAGATGATGGGTACATAAGTTGACTAATCGGTAAGAAATGACAATGCAATGTACAAAAAAAAACACAAAATAATCAAAAAAACCAACTCAATCATATGCAAATAAATTGTGACACGATGGAAATTATCGACGACCCCTTCCACGACCACGTCCTCTGCCCCTGCCACGTCCTCGACCTCTTCCACGTCCAGCACCAGCTGAAACCAAGAAGAAAAAACACAGTTAGAAATTAATACCAACTTGACAATTTCATTACACAAGTGTACTTTGACAACCACTTTTACCAACGCAACATGAAGAGGATGCACCTACACAAATTTTATTTTTATTTTATTTTATTGCGCTTTGTTTATTTCAATAAAACAATTGTATGCTATGATTTGATTAAGAGTCATTAACTGACGTGTTCTAAGAAATGTGGATATTGATGCATATAAATCCAGATTATTTGGTTATATGAGAATTGTAGCCTCTTAAGGCGGTATCTGGATGAGTGACCCCAAATAATACATGCATATTGTATGTATGACTTTTGACCATGTGTAATCTATTACAATACCCAGTAATGAGTTTTTTGAAAACAATTGCCACTTCAAATGAAATGAACAATTTATTAAGGTATGAATCACAAATAAAACCACTTAAAACTTGCAACAACTGCACTGACTAGGCCATTTAAAATTTCTAAAATGAATCATTACTAATATACTATAATAAAAATGAATGTTTGATCATCTCACCTGCTTCCTTTTTCTTCGCTTTTGCTTTTGGTGTGTCGTCAACGAGCAACGTCTCCAAGGGAAGACTGTCGGGTAAAATGAAGTATCGAATGTTGTTGCCACGAATGCTCAACGTTTCGAGCTGAACTGGATCACGGTTTTTAACTGTCATCTTCACCGATTTCAAATGCGTGTTCATGGCAACATCGACACCTATTTAATGCAAAAAATAACTGTCAGCAAACAGATAAAAAAATGCATTCTACTCCAAGTGATAAATGTCAATAACTTGTAATACAGCATAGTAAGTGCTGTACAGTATAACGTTCATATATTTTTAAATGTTATCTGAATTTATAACCGTTTCACTGACAATCCGTCATACAAGTAATGAATTTCAAGTGTTCATATATTATCATAAACAGGTACTTTTCATCTCACGACATAATATAATCATACAAACCCACCAGTAATAGTGCCGTGGACTTGCGTACCATTCTTCAGTTCCACCGTCACCGTCTCGTGACTAAGTTTCATCAAAAATCTGAATAACAAAACGATATTGGTGATTAAAACATTGTAAAGTAGTAGTTTCGATAAATCAATTTAATAAGGATATATGGAAAACGTCTAGATAATAAACCGACATTGGTCATTGTAGACTAGTATTTTCTAGAAGTCATGTCAAGTATACGAATATATTGAAAATGTTATATGATAGAATACCATTAAAACACTGTAAAATGGTTGTTTCGATAAGCCATACAACCTCCAGGTAAAAAGCTCAATGTTTCGCAATTTAATGACAAACAAAACAACAAGCCCATGCGACAATGAAAAACCCTTTGATAAAGATTTCAAAATTCTGCCATTTTGTTTATCGAAACGAACCTTAACAAGCCGGTAATAGAACCATCGGCATCTACATCTTAATAATGCATTCAAACAGATCATCAGTACCTGACTAGCTTCATGATGAACAAGGATTACACTATAACTTCGTAATATGTATAGAATCGACTTCAGAAACCATCCATCATTAGCTACCCGAAAACAAAAACGCACAATGCACGAAACAAAACGAAGATGGCGCGCTACACAGAATTTGTCCAAAGGTATAGAGTGGTACATACATACATACCATTCCATACATACCTTTGGAATTTGTCCTATTCCTATTCCAACATATCCCTAATACAAATAATGCTTTATTTTTCCATCAAACGTTAAAAATTAATTTATATATAGTATTTGGTTAAAAGTCCCACATTTTTAGAAAATCAAATCTTGAAACGAAAATTTTTTTTAAAATGCACCCAGAGACCAATAGAATTGCAGGTTTAAGACAAGCGCACTATGTGCGTCTTTTTAGGCTATTATATAGATTTTTTGGACATGTTGAAGAGCAGCAAGAATTTAAGGGCCTTGAATGTTTAACAAGTGGATGAAGATGCATAATAATAATAGTAATATAACTCATCAAACCTCAGTATAGAACATGTGAATTAATCATCTTCCTCAAAATTTATCCAATAATGTTGGATAGGTAAGACCTTATTATATACAATACAAGGTAGTGGTGATGAAATAGATCTCTTTCTGCATGCTAATCAATCATGGACATGAAGTGACATATGTGACAAATTAAGTAAATTCTAAGCTAGTTGTCATAGCTGCTATTAAAACAACCACTTTTGTTGGCTTTAAACTCAAAAAAACCTTTGATATACCCAAATACTAGACTAAAAAAAAATTGACACATTCCGTTAAAATTGTCACCCGTCATACTTCGCTCTACATGAACTTCATCGGTTTACCTGATATCGATGAATCTGTGTATTTAAAGATCCGTTTTAATTCCAAGGTTGCCATGGCCACAATAAAATGCCCCGAACAAAAAGTCATCCTTTGCGGCGAGTATGGAGTCGGTAAGAGTTCCCTCTTTCGACGATTTGCGACGGACACATTTGTAACCTCATGCGACCGTGCATCCACTTTAGGATTGGATCATTATGATAAAGTTTATGCAATCAACGATCGACAAGTCAAGGTAAGAATTTGAATTCAAATTTTCATTGCCTCACCATATCTCTTTTGTTGACGGACTGGTGACTTAAAAAAATTATTTGTCATGTAGATCCAGCTGTGGGACACGGGTGGAATGGAACGAGTTGCATCCATCACCAGCAGTTACTACAAATTTGCAGAAGCGGCCATTCTAGTCTTCAGCTTCGATAACCCAGATTCGTTCAACATCCTATCTCAGCACCTTTTGGACATAGTAACTTACGCCGAGAACGCCAAGATATTTCTTTGCGGCAACAAGATCGACCTTAAGAGCCAGATTGAAATCACCGACGCAGACATCGACAATTTCTGCGAGCAGTGCCATAACTTGATAAGTGGCGTGTACAAGACCAGCTGTAAACTCAAAGTAGGTGTGGATGAAATGTTCAATGACATTGCTAAACACCTTGTGGATCACAATCGCTCTCGAAAGGAACTGGAAGCTGCCACAAAAGACTCGTTTAAACTCCACTCGGAAGAAGACAGTTTAGTGCAATCTTGTGGTTGTTAGAAATAAAATCTAGTCTTACATTTATATAAAAAAATTTTTTTTTGCACAGCTCCATATTTTGTGACAAGATGAAGTTAAAACTCAACGGTAGCTCGTTGCCTGGCGATTGATATTAATTTGACACTATAGAACAACATATCGCTTGAATTACCCGCTTAACAGGCAATGTACGTTTACGGGTTTTGTCAGGTATCTAAAGGACTGCATCATTCTACTTTATATTTTACAGACAAGTAGTACAATTTGTAGTTTTTCGTTCATTTATTTTTGCCATTTGAAATTACTTAAGGTCCCACATATAGGGGTGCAACACAAGGCTAGCGCAAAATTTTCGTTACACCCTATATATAAACCAGTCACTTTATTTGTGTTGGCACATCTAATGGATATTCTGAACGAATCCACACGTATTTTTGTCTTTTGGTGCTAACACTTCAAGTGGAAAAGGTTAACAAACCGTATAATCAAAGTGTCATGTTGAACGTTTGAAATGTGTGTGGCTTGTCAGTTATAATCTAGAAGTACTTTTTGCCTTGGCACCTGTTTGTGAAGTAGCAAAAGATTTTTATACACTTTAATTTTAGCGTACTTTTTAAGACATTTTTATGAACGATGATAAACAAGGATTCGCTGTATTTTTTGTTCCGGGTGCCTTTACACTTGTCACATTTTTTGACTGGCAAAAAAATTGTAGCGTCTTCCTCTACCTGTGATAAGTCACTATAACCGTGTTTGGTTGTGTTCGTAATATTTCATAAACATTTTAAACATGTACACTAAAAAAAAAAAAAAGCATTTTAAGAACAAGCTTTGATTGTCATCGAATGTCAACTCGTTGACATCTTGCTCATCAGTGAAACTAATAGAAAGCCTATAATGAAAAAAATGCTTACAACTAATCATGGGTTCAATTGCGGCAAAACTGTGCTCAAAATACTTGCATTCGAACAAAAATAAAATTACCAAAGATGTGTGAACCCTTTTACTTCAATTTGTTGATTTTCTGAATAGAAATAATTGAAGGACCTGGTGTAAAAGGGTGTTAAGCAACATTTTTCACAATTTCGAGGAAAACGTGTTCAAAGATCTGAACTTGCCTTTTGGGCTAATTCACAGTGGTTGCACTAATAACTTTGCATATATTATTGTTTTGCTCAAAATTATGCGTTAGGAAGTCATTTCTGACAAAAATATCACTTTTACACCAGGCCTTTCACTTAAGTGTTTTTATAACCTGTACATAACCACACGCTTCCGTTCACTTGGTTAATTCAATTTTATTGCAAATTTACTTTTTTTTGTTGAATGTATTTTAACAGATGTAATAATAAATTTATTTACACTCAGTTGGGTTAGTTTTCACAGTTTTTAATATATTTGGTGTTTACAATTTTTTTTCGTTTTTTTTTTTGTGAATTTTCATTCGCTTTCATACATAATGCACAACGGGCATCAGTTTTATTTCTCCTCACAATGCTCTTTTCGACGGGAAACACCGTTTCAACATAAACATAGGGTCTTAAATGGAGAACAAAAATAAACTGAACCCACATACATCAGGAGATTTTCACTATGCCTTTCTACGTCATCGTTGAATGTTTAAAAAAAAAAGTGGAAAAAAATTTGAATCCCGATCATCCCCGCACTTGGTTCCGTTCTGTACATGTTTACCTGAGCGTTTCAACGATGTGGCTAACACAACTGTGAAACACAAAAACCCGCTAATTAATTTCTTGGTTTCACAAACTAAAGGACGTTGGTTATGAATGTAGGAAAATTGTAGTCACCGTCTATTTGTCGCCAGGTTTGCGATACTTTTCCGCAAAGTCTTGCATCTTCCTCCAAAGTTCAGCGGGTTCATCTACTCTAGGCAACTACAAGTCAAGTATAAAAGTATAATAAAAACTGTCATTTCAAGAATAGGCTTATTATACTGTCATATGTCAACTCAAAGTCAAACTCCTCTTCCTTTAATTTTAAACTAGTCCTCCAGCACTCATGCCATCACATGTCATGTTGCCCTGTCTCAACTCGCGACTCGCAAGTAGCCAAACTAATGGCCAATAAAAATGTAAACTCTTTGTAGCTTGATTGTCCAAACATACTTCGCGTGTTCATCTATAAAAACGAATGAACGAACTAATAGCGCAATGTGGGGGATTGCAGTATACTTAAGTTAAGACTGCATTAGCCATAAAATTATCAGAATCATTTACTATTGCTATATTGAATTATCATTATATATATATGACAAACTTACATCGTAATTTTGAGTGGCATAAATCCCAGCATACACTCCGGTTACAAAGGTGATCTGAAAAGCATGTAATCAAAAGAACAAAGTCAATCGTTTGATCACTATATAAATAAATTGCTTAGTCATAATATCTGCTACCAAATATTTCAACAATTATAACAAAAATATAAACCATTTGAACATTAAATAATAAATTTAAGCAATATCACAATGCAAATTTCATTCATCTCACACTTTGTAAATGTAACGTTAAAATATCCTACACTTAGCAGCACATGTCTCCATGCAAAAAATCTTAATTCAACAATCTTATGCCAAAGAATATAGACCAAGGATGATGACAATTTTATATCTCAATGCCAAAATAATAAACAAAAAGGAGAGGGAAAAAAAATTTGCCGCATGCGAAAGCTAATGTAAACTACATCGCTTACTAGTCCACCTACTAATAAATGCATGGTTACAAAAATTATCAAGATGAGATTGTAAAGAAATCCTAGCACCATAATGGTGTTTTACAATTCAAAATCTGATTACTAGTAGACGGACATAAGTATTTCATCAATGCCTCTTTTAGCCTACTTCTCTGGATTGAACCTTTAAATAGATGTCCATTTCTTTTTCTCACTAAACAGGACTAGTAATGACTGACTTCAATAAAGGCACAATGCCAAGCCAACCTTCAACTCAAATATATGAACCTCAACATATATAACAACTTGAACCAATGAGTGACATCAAACTACGAGTTAGTTGAATTTGCTATGGATCTTACTATCGGATAGTCTTCTACATAGTGTTGTTGTAATACAACAGGCTTACTGTTTAAACACAAGCTTAAATGATTTTGTACTAAATCATCGATTCTTAATCTGTGGTCCATGGACCGCCAGGGGTCCGTGAAGGATGGAAGAAATGTTATGACTTAAGAACTCTTATACTTAAAATAAAAAATAATTAATACAAATAAAATGCCGGTCTTTTTCGTAGGCCAAAATGAATTTTGGGGGTTTGCAACGACAAAAGATATTCAAAGGGGGTCGGTGGTGAAGAAAAGGTTAAGATCCACCGCACTAACTCACTATTGGTTGTATCAATACATAATGGTCTGAACGTAAACCTCGGAACATTCAAACAGGTTAGCATCGTAACTGACAGTTCTTGGTACATTGTAACAGTTATGTTGCGAGATCTGAAAAACTTGTCAAGCAAGGAAGTAAAATCAGAAAATAATAACTAACATTGCTGCCAACTAAATGTTGCCTTTACCAAGATTCGTTACATAAAATTAAAGGTATACATTTGTAATGACAATATAATGGTTACTAGTTATACTGTTATCAAGAATCTCTAACCTTAAAATAACGATACTTTAAATGAAAAATATAGATAAACTGATAACCCAAGCTACGTATTGGTTAGCGACGAACTAGGTTACAACAAAACCGAAATTTAAAAACTATACAGTGTAATCAACGTATAAGCTTACGGAATAGAATGTCAGAGGTACAAATCTGACTCGTGGTGAAAATTTCAACATTGTCAAACTTCAGTTGGGCTGAAGTAATACAAAAAATGATATGAAATGTAAAAATTCAAAAGAGTGAAAAATATCTACTGTGTGCAGTAGATTATTTGAGAAAGAATTCAGTTAAAAAATTCAAGTTCATTCTCAACAATGCAGTGTAACTCATACATTATAAAGTATTATAACTACCAACCAAGTTTTATTTCGAAAAACACAAACCATACAATAACTTAGTAAAATTTAGAAAGTACAACAATTACATCACTTTTGCAAAATGGCAGCTTGATTGATAACAATAATTTGTTTGAATTATTAGTTTAAAGTTATTAATTTAACCTTTTGCATAATAGAATAATGCACTACTACAGGTTTCAATGCACCTGACACATATTAAAAAAATAATAATAATAATAAAAGAAAATAACAAAAGACAACTGAGTCAACCCTAACCATTGATGTAGTTGATTAGTCAACATAATAGATTTACATTTTAACCAACCAAATACTACGTGTACTTCCATTTAATTGAAACTCTAAACTCACCAATAGCTTTAACATCTCAGTTGTCTAATGAGCAAATCTCATAAAACCCGATATTTGGGGACTTTCGACCACAAAGTCCCCCCACTTCTAAAATTGGTGGGTAAAAAAAAAAAGCTAGCAGGAAAGGAAGTCAGTATTTTTATCGCTGCTGTAGTTTCGCATTCAGCTCGTGACGTCACATCCGCGTCGTCGTTGCTAAGCGACGTTGATTATTTTGAAAAATCAGCTGCGCTTCGAAAAAATTACAATGGTTTTATTTGTAAAAGATCATTCTTTTCACGAAACTGAAACGATGGTTGAAATAAGTATTCCTATGAAAGGTTGCAGTCCCAAAAATGTGTCCGTGTCAACCACAAATACGTACATTAAGGTGTATACCAATATTTTGATGGTTGTATTGCGTAAAAGCTTTAGTGCGTTCCGCTAATATGGCGGTTTACAATTGCTTCCAATGGCCGTTATGGTCGAAGCTCGTCCCGCTCTTTCGGCGATTTTTAGCATGACGCGCTCTGTGTATTATATATTAATTTCACTGTCATATTTGGCCAATTTGCACATAATAAATACTCGTTTAAAAAAATACTGATAATATAAAGCTTTTTATATTCGTTTGCAAGTTAAAAATTCTGTTCTGTCAGTCGAGGTCTAGAACTTAACCCGCCGTATGAGTGAGGTCTACTGTATTTAAAATGATAAGTGACTAATAATAAAATGTGAAAAATGTACCATGCATAGTAAAAGTTAAAGTAATTTCTTTGCTAAAGCTTCATTGTGATCATACCCAAAAACAAGCAAAAAACGACACTTTAAAATACTGGATTTTTTAATATACTACATATATATATATATATATATATATATACATACATATACATTCGTATATATATTTTTTTATATTTTGTGAAATATGTAGTCGGTAGTGTACTATTAAAAATGAACTCAATTTCGTGAACTCATTTTATCATTAATTTTCCAGGTGTCATTTCCGCCTTTCCTTTTCGAAGCATTTTTGCTCAAAGAAGTGGACGATGACAAAAGTAAAGTCACCATTGGCAATGGGTTAATAGTGTTAACACTAACCAAACATGAGCCTGGAATGTGGTATAAACTTATTGATCCTACTGATGGTAATTCAATACTAAATTTCTAGACACAAACAAATTGCCTCTCAGAATGTTTGAGTGGTCGGCTCACCAGGGTATTAATTAGATATAGTAATAGTGAACATTACGGTAAATAAAATTTATATTAAAGTTGGTACTCTGAATCTGTTTTAAACAGATAAAAAGTTGTTAATGGAGAAACGACTAGAAGCGGAAAAAATAATACAAGAAAAAATTGCTGACAGATTGAAGGAAGCAGAAATCCTACGAACTAACCAAAAAAGATATTCAATTCAGCAACAAATGGAGGCATGAGATAATCTAGTTTTTTTTTTCCTTCATGTAATTATGTATGTAACTAGAAATAAGTATGACTATACGTTTTTCTGAAAGAGAAAACAAAATTATGTCATGTAGCTTGAAGCCAAACAGAAGGAGAAGATCAAAAATAAAAAAGATACCGAAAGACAAATGTTTGAAAAGGAGATCGAAAACTGGACAAAACATCCTCAAATTCGTGAATTGACCGTTGAAGATGCTCCGAGAACCGCAGTAACACGGAAAAAAATTGTCGCAAAAAATAAATTAGGTATATAATTCCTTTCTTTGCAAAAATCATCATCATTATTGTGATTCACTATAGTTGCAAAAAAATGTTTAATGTGGAATTATTTCATTGAATTTCAGTTAAACCTAACATTTGTCAAGAATTGCCACCACCTCGTCAACCGACGTCGATAGCGGTGAATTTCACTGAACGAGTATTTCCAACACCTTCGAGAGAATCTCAAGCAGTGGAAGAACAAGAAGTGAGAAAACTTTATTATGTTTGTAACTACAATTATTACAGTTGCTATCAATGAGGGGGGGGGGACTTGATAGCAATCTCCCAAAGGTTTTAAATTATATCTATTTCATTATAATGCATTATCAGTGAAAAATATTAAACTTTTTTCATTCTTACTTAATGTGTAAACCTAATTTTGCATCTCCAAAGCGTTTCATCTCCCTCCTAGAGGCTTGGTTAGGTAGAAAAGAAAGATAAAGAAAAATTCAAATGTGTGGTTAGAGATAGAATGAAATTGCACCACTAAAAACAATTCATTTGTCGGTACTTTCAGGTTATAACCAAGCCCAATCTGATGTTGCTATTTGCTTGTACTTAATTGTGGGTTTATTGTGCAGGTTAGGACGTTAGGTTAGGAAAAACAAAGAAACGTATTAAACGTATATTGTTTTGTTTTCCTAACCTAACCTGCACAATAAACCCATAATTAAGTACAAGCAAATAGCAACACCAGACTGGACCTGGCTATAACTGGAAAGTACCTTAAAACATATAAAAATAATGTAACTTTTTATACTAGCCAGTATAAAAAAATTAGTTAAATATGTAATTACAAAATTTACAAAATTCTTGTTAACTAGTACAGTAGTTATAATTACTTTAGTAGTTAGTTACTGTAGTTGAATTACTTTTAAGTGCTCATCACTGCAAGCAGGATTCCTAAAACCTAATTTTTTTCATTGAATTATGCACCCTGCACTATCTTTAATGACACATTGACTGCCAAGTGCAGGATTACAAAAAATAGAATAGCAGGTTAAGCAAAAGAACTAACCCATGTATGATGATTACATCCCAGATACCAGCTCCAGTACATGCTTCCTATCATTAAAATTCTGGGTTCTCAATCTTTGTACTACTGTTAAAATTAAAGTATTTAATTAACAAAAATAAATCAACACATATAGTACTCAAGTATCACTGTGATAATTTATTGTTTTGTGAAAAAGTGGTATTTTCCATTATTGTTTTTTATTTTAATATATAACCACATTTTCCATTTATATTGTTTTTTTTTCATGCTAGTTTCAATTTGCACATCAACTATTATTTTTTTTTTCAGTAAAAAAAAAAAAAATTTAAAACAACATAGAATTAAAAATTGTGTTGTTGCTACATGTTTAATTACTATAACAACATGAAATTTTCCTTGAAAAACCAGGAAAACTAATATAGTAAAATAAGTTAGTGTCTGCTTTATGACTATGCTAATGTGGTAATTTTCAATTATATTTATTTTATTAATTTTGGGTGCCTGCTCCTCAGTTTTTCAGTACCACCCCTTTGTTATTTATTATTGTAATTTATAAAAACAAATTATAATATCTACAAATCAAACAACGGGCTCGCTCTTTGAATTCAGAAAACATAGGAAATTCTGTCCCCATCTCGTGTCAAATCGAAGGCAGTGGGAGAAGCGTCTAGCAAAATCCTCAAGTCAGCTGTTCATTGGTGGTTGTTGAAATTGAATCTTTGTTTGAAATGAGTCAATAGATGCTTTATAATTCGAAACTCCATTTGAAAAATCGAATCTATGGATTCCGAGTCGAGTTTTCCTTCTTCCCAGTAGGGAAGATGCTCAGCGATACTGGTGATACGCATGGTTGTATAAATGATTACGTCATTTTTGGGGTTGCTCTAACGTCCGAATAGCACATCATAAATTATAAACTTATAATTCGTTGAAATACATTTCACAACAAGCTGAAAAGTGCCCCTTCATAGATTTTATGTACTGTAGGTGACAATTTATCAACACTACTGGTGTTTTTAAACATGCTGAATAGAACAAGTCGCTACAAATTAATCCAACATGGTGGTGGAAATGTTTTCATTACTTGCCTTCGATTAGCTTCGAATCCTGATTGGCTGATCAAATCCTTAGATTTTTGATTGACTGATTGAATCCTTCGATTTCTGATTGGCTGTTTTAAAAATTTTCATTCATAAAAATATGATGGCATATCCGAATCTTCTGACACGTGATCAATACCTCCGATTATTCGATTTTCATCAATATAATTGGATATTGTGAATTAATTTTTCGATTCAGCCCGAGCTAATCGTTTAGTGAGCAACGAGGCTAATGTCACAAACGATATAGCAACAGTAAGCTAATTATGTATATAATTACTGTACATGCAGTTTGCATATGTATTTAATACACTTAAGCAGAAGTATCTTTAATAATAAAAGACAAACACGTGCCTCCTCACCAGCTGTGGAAGCGCCACCTTGTGTGAAAATACCATAATAAATACTCTAACTGTAACGAATGTTGCAAAGTAACACGAGTTAAAACAATGTGTGTAATAATAACAAAAAAAACTTTTCTGTAATTTTTAACGGGTTATTTACTAGGCAAATCTCCCTTGGTGGCCACCTCCCCTGTGTGGCCGTTGCAAAAATTCCTCTCCAAAAATGCATGTGTTTTGGTATCATTTAACCTATTATCTGTAGCCACCTCTCTAGTGTGACCATTCCTTTAAGTGGCCAGGCAAATTCGAAACCAAACAAGTTTTTCACCTCCATCATGTGGCCACTGTTGGCGCGCTCACGATCGTTGTCGCGAATCACACCACTTGTTGTTGACGTTGTGAAACGATGTTGCCGATACTCTACATGTTGTTCCATCCGTAGTCGTCTTGGTTCATCATCCTTCGTGGCTTGTTTATCTATCTCCCGTGAATCAATGAATAGATAAACCCACTG
>JAQIWH010003506.1:0-19701 GCA_034695005.1 Cryptops parisi
AACACCATACAGTCAATATAATAAATTTCCTTACAATTCCTATCAAAAATGGAATGCACTTCCTTTGAGATTAAGGCGACTCCCAATATATCAAAAATCAAACTATAAGTTTCAACAAAAAATTATATCATCACCTCTTATATGTAGATTAGTCAAGAAAAAAAATGTAAAAGTTTGTAATGTGTTTTCTAGTTCTGTAGGGGTTCTCTCTACTCCATATGTTGTTTTTCAGTAATTGTTGTTTTATCTTGTTATAGTTCGGTTATTGTTGACTGTATGATAAAAAAAAAAAATAAATAAAACAATTACGCGATCCAAATGTACGCCAGAATGTGTCACCAGGTGGCGGCAGTAAATGAGGATTAATCGAGTTAATGTCAATGACTGTGTGACAAGTTTCTAAAAGACTTTTAGAGTCTGCACGTCACTATTAATGACAGAAAAAAATTAACTCGTCGTGCCTAGAGGATAACGATTGGGTACTTTTCTTGTAACTAAAAAGGTGCTAGTGGTTAAGCATGGTCGTTTTTTTTAACTAGACTAAACTAGTGTCTGTGGGTATAAATTTGTTAGGTTAGGTAAAACATAGAACACTTAATAATTTATTATTAATCATAAAATTCTGACCTTAACTTGAACCTGTACCCAAGCGCCATGAGCGGCTTCTGAGTTAAAATAAAAGTACCAAAAAATATTTTTTTATTACAAACAATACTTTAAAGATACGGTCCTAAAAGCTTTGTTCTTGTTGGAAAAAATTAAATAAAAGCAATTAAAAAAAGTCAATGATATCTAGCAGTATGCTTCATAATAAGATATAGTTTGGTTAGTTTGGTTAGTTCTTGGTATCACAGGTCTCTTGGACAATGAATAAAGAGTCAAAACATGTACCGGTACTTGGAAGATCGATATGATTTCCACTATAACACACACACACAGTAGATCATGCTGAATACGTTTTCGATAAAATGTATACTTAAAACTCACCCTGTATAACTTCTCATGCTTTCATAGAGCTTTGGTCCCTTTTAGGTAGCATTATTAAAAACATAAAAAGTATTTTTTAAAGTAAACATTGAATGCAGTGTTACAAAAACAATATGATGTTTATATTTTCGGGGGGGGGAGTCTAGTAAAATTTTGGAGAAATACAAATTTACACGTGGAGAATACATTTATTGGAACTAATTTCATTTTTTAGATCAGTTGATGGAGGCGATTAGTACCATAAAGATCTATCTAAAGTGAACCATGGGAGCCCTATTTTCAACTAAACTAAGGCAAACCACGACACTACCAGACAACTCGTCCACGACATCCTCCGATTCAGATATCTCTTTCACCATTCCGTCTCCTGTGGTGTCAAACTCACTCGAACAATCAAATACCTTATTCAACAAGCCGAATGGTGAGTTTTCAGGTATAATGGAAGGGCTCGGGGCTGTAACCGGTGTTTAAAATTTTTCAGTAATGTATCGACAAAAAAACTGTTTTGAACAGTGAAATGTGCAAAATGTTTCAAATAAATCATTTAGAAAAGTACAGATCACTTTGTTAATACATTTTGGCCAACAATAAATAATATCTTTATTTTCACAGTAAAAAAAATGTGAAATGGGGCGATTTGTTGTTTGTTCTAAAATCAGTACACAACAAATAATAAAGAACTACTGGACAGATGAAAAGCTAACTTGACTTATGCGTCCAACAGTGCCTGTCGAGATATTATCATTATCTATGATAATATTTCGGTATTTGAGCACCTGATTAGCCTGTTTCTTGTCCCAACGACGCAGAATTTCGAAACAATTATATTCATTGAATGCAATAGATAGACCCGGTTACTAATCAATTGATATTTGGTATCGTCATTTTTCTTAATGCCACCATGTTCTCCATCAGGAAGCCTACTAGAAAAGTGTGAAATTGAAGAATTGTCCAAGAAACTGCTTTACGCAGAACTGCTGCCAGTTGGTCGTCGCCTAGGAGTGACCGCTGTACAGTTCGAGGACATAGAACAAAAATGCCGTCTCCGAGGCCAGGGTCAATGCGAGATGGCTTACCAATTGTTCACCACATGGAAACAGAAAAAAGGACACAGTGCCTTCAAACAGGATGTCATCGATGTCCTTCATCACATTGGACGAAAAGACATTGTTGATGATCTCTTTTCAGGTGGGTTTTATTTCTTCTTACTACCATACCTAGTATTGTAGCTTACTTGTGACAATTTTTAATAAACATGAAGCGTTTTGTCTAACAATTTAAAGGACACACGAATGTCATGTCTCTGACATGATCCGAACAGAGACGTCTTTCTAACGTCAGTATGTATGTACCAAATAGCCTCGGGATTGGTTAATCGTTAATGTTGAGCTTTAAGCAACCACGAATCAGTTTGATCACGTGATAAATACTGACATCCGAAAATGATTTCGGGTGATGTCAGTTATGACTGATCATGACATTTGCCTTCAGTATTGCGTAATGATTCAACATTATAGCAAAAAAAAGCCATATAAAGAAATGGATAAACATATATTCGACTATATCTTGTATAATTTTTAATTTTATGGACCTTTTATAGGTTTTCTTGTTTTGTTTTTCTTGTGCGAAAAACCTTTTATGTTTTGTATATGTTTAGGTTGGTTCCTTTGGACTGTTAAATAAATAAATAAATAAATAAAATAATCTTTACGACTTTCAGGAAGTTCGGCTTTTACGGGTGTCTCATTGCAGGATGGACTAACAAGTAAGTTGTATTTTGCACTAGGTTGAATTTCATTGTGCTGGTTTGAATGAGTTGAACCAAATGCTTGAGATCGCAATTTGAAATAATTAACAAACATTTCCTTTTTCAGATAACGTCTCAAATGCTTCTGACATCATTCAACAAAAGCAGCGTGAATTCTACCAGCGTTTAGTCATTCCACCCGTGGGTTGGTTAAACCGTACATTGAATTTGGGGGATGTCTACAGTTTGCCGACATTTTATATGGCAAACGAACCAAACTCAAAAATTCCTGTCACTGATACAGCAGTTTCAAACTTAGCGTGCATCTTCGAAAATGATATGTGGCACGAAAGCGACACACTGACTGCCAAAAAAGATGTTAAACGCATCTTGATCTGTGGTCCATCAAAATGTGGCAAAACAACTCTTATTGCAAAGCTACTGTATGATTGGGCAATGTATGAAAATTACATGACTAAAAGATTTGATTTTGTTTTTGTCATCGAGTTGCGAAACTTTGAGGAAGACATCACCCAAGTAATGATGAGCCAATGTGACTGTGCAATCAGTGATGATCAAAAGCGAAAAGCGATATTTGCCAATGATCAGAAAATCTTACTGATTCTTGATGGGCTAGAAGAAGTATCTACCAGAATGAGCAAAAGAGTCATGGCGTTTCTTGAAGATCCAAAATATGCTTCCATGACGATACTCTTCACATGCAGGGAGGTTAAGCTCTTGTACGGAGACAAAGATCGCATAACAAATTCTTCTTTATACGACGGTTGGGAACGGAAGATTATAAATTGGAAACGGAAGATTATATTGGGAAAAGTTCCTGACAAAAAACTTCCTACAAAATATTTGGAACCCGAAACCAGTAAAGCTGGTAAAGATGAAGCGATGAATGAAAACAAAGTCCAATGTCCCAAAGACATTATGCTCGCACCCTTTATGTATGTCTTTTTCACTTATTTCACTAACCAGACAAATCTGAACTACACAATCTCAAATCATCTGGAACTTTACAAAAAAATGTGCACCTTTCTCATTGAACGGACTTTGGCTGGTCAATCAGAACATCGTACCATTGACATCTTCGACCCCAAAGACAAAATCTGGACTTCTGTGGTACAGCTGGGGAAAAACTGCTACGAAAAACTGAAACTTCACTCTCTGATTTTCACACATGAAGAAATCTCGCAAAACTTTGCGAAGAAGAAACACCAAAAGATCGCATTTTCATTTTTCACCCAACCAGTTGTCTTTTTCCGACAAACTAGCACTTACTACGAACCGCTGCACGAAAGATTCATGGAACTGTTCGCCGCCATCTACCTGTCGACTTTGAAAGAACGAAATCTAAGATTTGAGTTAGAACAAGTTCTACGTGAAAAAATGCCATGGAAGGAAACTGGTTTCCTGCTGATATTTCTAACAAGTTTGCTGGCAGAAAGAGCACATGAGCTGCTTCAGGTACTGAACATATACATACCTTATACTATTGGCGAAGATGACCAATTTGATGACATTCTTGCAGCAATGCCATCTTGTGAGAAGAATCTTTCTGTTTTAATGTCCAACATGCCCCCAATCTGGGATAATCAGAAACTTGACTTATATCCACGAGGTCAGTGTTTGCATTATGGAATTCGACATGGGTTCGTCCAAAAAGTCAAGTTGGACTCCTCGTCTTTTTGGGAATACTTAAGCATCTTCCCAGATGATGCGGAACTACCTGAGCTAATGATCAATGCAAGTGAAAGCCACCCTCCGACCAAAACAAGTTTCAAGAAGGTCAAGTGCCAAACTTTACGTGTGATGATCAACCTACACAACAGTCGGTTGACGTGGGAAAATCTTGAAAAGCTGGTAAGCAGCATCCAGTATAAGCATTTTATACTACAGCTCTCAGATTACAATCTCGAAGACAGGAAATTTCCGTACACACAGCCGAACATTCAGTGTGATCTAGTCCAAATGCTTCCTCGATTGACATTCTATCAATTGATGTTCATTTGCATTGATAAAAATAATTTCCTTCAGCTCATCCCAATGTTAGAAGAAATGCTTCAAGAAGGAAAAATCAAAAACGGTTTACGGATAAATTTGAAAGGAACCCTATCAGAAGATGAGCGTCAAAGGGTGGTACGTTTTTTTGAAAACATTGCCAAAAGTGGAATTAAGAAATTGTTCTTTGACGATGTGCATACAAACAATATTGACTTTGATAGTCTTTTGGGAGACAAAAACTGGGAATACATTTATTTCACGGAATCTTTAGACGAAAAACCCCAACCCAAACCACTCAAAGGCAAGGTAAAGTATCTTGATTGTCAAGGTTTCATAGCAAGTAGAGCTATGAAAAAATTAATTTTCCAAAACGCTATCCAAAGAATATCCTATCTCGATGGTTTTCTACAAACTGTCAATATGCCTCAGAGCTGGAATGGGTTCAAAACGGTGACAGAGGTCGATATTCTCCACTTTAAGGAAGACCTGAATATAGCGAATTTTCCAAACCTGTCAAGACTGAACATTCAATTTTCCTTCATCTTCGACCCCATGAAAACGGACGCGATTCTGGCCAATTTAATTGGAAAAGTAGAATCACTTTTTTCAACATTGAGAATCATCAATTTCCAACGAATCAATAGCGAAAATGTGAAGTTTGTTATCCAGTTTCTAAACGCATTGACAGTTTCTAAGCATTCAGTTCTATTAGATGATGTCATCATTGATTTGCATGGTGGACTAATATTAACAAGTCTACTGCACGCCATTCACAACTGTCTCAGGTACAATAAGATGAAATCATGTTCCTTGTTGTTCTACAATTTGGCAACCATGCACGAACCTGAGGATATTTGGAAATACAATATAATGATACCGTTTAAGATTTATTATAAACCCTACTTGTCGGACTCTTTCACGTGGCAAGACATCCATCACGTCGTGTATCAGCGCAAGCGTTTTTACATTTGCTTAGCCCTTCCATCTGCCATTAACGACAACCCTTTTGACCTATGTTGATGATAATTATTTACATTACATCTACCCCAGATGGGAGAATCATGTCGTCAATTACTTTGTGGAGCAAGACATTGAAAAAATCCAATTTCCAATTGGCTTAATGTAAATTTAAGTATTTGATAATGTATGACTACTTCAAAGATTGAAACATATGAATAATAGATAATTAGCTTCAATTGAATACTTTTATTTGGTTTAGTATGATGGATTAATTGTTTGTTTTTTTGTGTTGTTTTTTATTGGTGTGGAGTATTTTTTTTTCCTTTCTAATGTATATTTTTATGACTTTTTTTTCGTAATTTTTATTTCCTTTTGTGCTGGGTTCGCAAAAGTAACTAACTGTTAAACTGCCAATTTTCTTTCTCTGTCACGTATATTTTTTTTTTATGGGTTATGTATTTTATACTTATGTACGATGAGTGTGATGGAAAATAAACAGATCAAAAAAAAATGATCACCGCATGAAATTCTTTAAAGACAAAAACAATCCATATAAACTCAAAAATTGAAGGAACAAAACAGATCAATAATTCTTGGTATCATTTGTAATAGCCATTTAAACTTTGCAGCCTATATCGAAGAGTTTAACAATAAATTACGGAGAAAAAAATGTTTCTCCTTAAAAAAGTCGACGTTTTTGACCACTCGTCTCCTATTCGTAACTTATAATGACTTGCTCCGTACCCTCTTTAACCTTTCTAGATACGTATCAATATCTGCTAAGTGCAAATACTTAAATATATTACCTCTACATCAATTGATCCTATACCATGGAATTAAAGAAGTTCCGCGTTTCTCAAACGATAATACTTATCTCTTGTATCACCACCATGCCCAATTCAATCAGAACTTAAGCGTTCGGACAGAGACCAAGTACAAATTTCATTTTGCTAACATCACCAACTCTTATTTTCATAAAAGATATCCTCCCGAAAACATCTACTCAAAATGAAATGAATTACCATATCGACCCTAATGACATGACCCTAAGCTAATCTTTATCATCGTTTCGGTGAACCACATTTAAAAACTTTTATTTTTCGTGATTTTTCAAATCACGAAAAAAACAAAACAGAAAATCCTCAATTTCCTGCAGTACTGTCATATGCAATCAGTTCATCAGAAATCACAACGACAGAAATCCTTCCAGATGTTCGTTACATGCCAAATTTTCCTATTATGCGATTCTATGAGGTGGTACACGAGCAAATAAACGTTCTTACACCTTCACGATTTTGCGATTTCGACACAAGCAATTTCGATTCCATCAAGGTGACGCATATACAGGGTAGCGCAAAAATAACGTAAACTTTGATGAAATAACGTAATGTATTTTTAAAATTATGACAGCTATGTTACGATAGCTTATTCTTTTTTATCACATAAAACATAAGTAGCACTTAAGTATTTGTAAAGTGTTGAAAATATAATTAATTTTTTAAGTTTAAGTATTTCTTTTGAAACCCATAATTCATGGTACAAGTACAAGTGATTTTTGTTACAATAACACAAATTCTCCCTAGCACATTCATCATAAATATTATGGGTCTGAGAAAAATACTTATTATTTATGTAAAATAAGTACTTGTGGTAATGAAATTTATTTCAAAATCACAGTTTCTCCAAAATACACAGTGACGTCTGGGGCACCATGTATATCGAAGACCGTTTGTAAAACAAGAACACAAAACTTATTGAACTTCGGCTAATCTTTTTCATACGTTTGGTCAACCACTGCAATGCACAAGTGCAAAATTACTGCATAAAAATCAACAATCCTATGTTTAGTTTTTTTATTTATAAGAAGGAGAAACCAAAATATGTGTAGAAAGAAGCGCTGAATAGGATTTTCAGTGACTCGGTCATTACCTATAACAACATTCTATCTACATGTAGGAGTGTAGGACTACGAGTGACGTTCATCATCGAAACTGATACTTATTTACGCAAGTATACATCTTTAACCTCTTTAAACCGCCACCCTTGGTAGGTTACTCGATAGAACTTTGCAACATGCCCAACTACTGGTACCTTTACATTACACACTCTCGGAGAGCAATATGGCAGACTTGTTTTTGTTTACCGGGAGAAAAGACCGTTTCGGCGCGAGGCTGATTCGCCGCTGGGTCGTTTCGCTGCGTTCACTATACAGAGACGTTTTGATTGAAAAATGGAAAACATATTGAAAAGTAATCGAAGGAAAACTTATCGAAAAAATATCAAACAGAAACAAAAAACTTAAAACACTTGAAATCATTCGGTGGTCATAACATGAGAGAGAATACGATGATAATTATGTTTACAGTAACGGAGGCAACTTAGTATTAATATCAAAATAGCAGACAAGATATTCCCGCGGCCATACTCAGGCCATACTGAGCCAATGCGATGTGGCACTCGGTGATCATCAAAACCAAAAAACAGTATTTGCTAATGATCAGAAAATCCTATTGATTCTTGATGGGCTACAAGAAATATCTGCCAAAGTGAGCAAAAATGTCAAGGCATTTATACAAGATTCCAAATATGCTTCC
Source organism: Cryptops parisi (assembly GCA_034695005.1). NCBI lineage: Eukaryota > Metazoa > Arthropoda > Chilopoda > Scolopendromorpha > Cryptopidae > Cryptops > Cryptops parisi. Next base: position 8,302 of record JAQIWH010003506.1, read on the forward strand.
ACGACATGCATTTTGACCAGCAGAGTTAAAGTCATATACAATTATTATCCGAGATATATTCTAATATGTTATACGATGGCTGGAATGAAATAAATTGGATAAGAAAGATCGTAATAGGAAGAGTCTTAGGCAATAAATTGCCTAAAAAGTATTTGGAATACGGGAACCGTTAAATTGATTCATCCGATGAAGACAAAGTATTAATAAACTATCCCCGAGACATTAAGCACGCATCTTTGATGTACGTCTTTTACACGTACTTTATCGATCAGACAAATCTGCAAGACACGGGCCCCAATCAACTGGAACTTTACAAGAAAATGTGCACCTTTCTTATTGAACGAACCCTGGCTGATCAGTCAGAACAGAGCACTATTGAAATCTTTGATCCCAAAGGCAAAATCTGGGTTTTTTTTAGTGCGGTTCATTAAAAGTTTAGTTCGAACTTAACAAGTTACAAAAAAATAAACTATTCACAATTACATTCAATAAATACCGCCTACGTGGTTTTCGTGTCTAACGAGATCGAATTACTCTCTTCAAAATTGCCTCTATTTTATACAGCACTTGATACAGGAAATCGCAGAAGAAAAAATTGCTAAGATACTGACATAGCCGAAATCTCAAATCACGACGATTCGCTTCGATTATCATGTCTATGGTAACAAAAAAAACTGTTTCCTGTTTTCGTGATTCTGTCCGCTCGAATTAATTAACATACAAGACGCAAGTCAACAGACATCATCTTTTCCTTTCCAATGGAAACTTCATAACACATCTAAGGATCCGCTTAGCAACACAAATCAATAGCAAAATATTTTTTTAAAAAAAAAAGACTATTGCTTGACATTTCAACTTATATCGTAGATAAATATAGAAACTTTTTTACTTCAATTAAATTTCTAAAGATGCACTCATGTTTTCAACCGAACTGACTATCAAAAGTTCAGCAAATCAAATTTGTATTTACAGAAAAATGTCAAATGTTTCTAAAATAAACTTGTCCATTGTGACGAACGAAACTGAACAAAATCAATGAATAACAGTAACCGAAATGTCAAATGTTTCTAGAATAAACTTGTCCATTGTAATGAACAAAATAATTGAACAAGATCAACGAGTATCAGTAACTAAAATGTCAAATGTTTCTAGAATAAACTTGTCCATTGTAATGAACAAAATAACTTAACGAAATCAATGAGTTAACAGTAACTAAAGTTTCTATGAAATTTTACAAGTAAAGTTGTTTTGACAAGTTTTTATAGAGTAGAGTTGCCTATTGCAATAAACAAAATAAAATGAATATAAACAGTTAAATATTAACAGTTACTTAAAGCAAATTTCTTAAAATTTAAAAAAAGAAATCATACATGAAGAATGAAAAATTCCAAAGTTTATAATAACTCCATCATTCTTTTGTCGCTTAGAAAGTCTAAATCTATCTTCAAAACGAAACCAACAGAAAATCAATAAAACACACATAGAATACAAATGACTATTCATTTCGACAGCCACCATATACACCACAATACCTGAGGGCGCAATCAAAACTGAGGAACCCCACTCCACCAAACTAGTACCTCCAACCTAGTACCCATAAAAAAACGAGCAACGAAAATCTAAAACAACAAAAAGAAAAAAAATCTAAAAATAAAAGAGAGAAAAAACATTCTTAAGGCCCTATTACCCAAACGTCTTATACGTCTTATACGTCTTTTTTTGGAAGACGTATATTGACTTGACTTTCCACCAACTTGCTGACGTACGTATTTTTCTTAACCAATTTTTCATTCAAGCACCTTTTTTTTCCCCCATCAGACAATGAAAAAGCAAAGATAATGATGATGATGTTGGGTCGTATAGTAATAGACTTTGAATGACGTTCTTGCCAAGATGATAGAGTTTGTGATGCCAAAGGGCGAAACTCCCTGGCAATGCCATTTTTTCCCTCTTCTTCTTGGTACTTAAGAAATGCCATAAGAGGAAATTGCACAATCTGCTTTAGGTGCATGATCAATAAAAATAACAAACAAAAACTAGAAAAAAAGATACACCTCCATCTGTAGTGACTCTTTAAAGTACTACTATACCATCAAGAAAAAAAAGTTTCCTCAGACTTCTGGTTCTAATTGCTCGAGAGACGTCAAAACCAGACATTTCACTCTTTGCCTAAGAAATCGAAAAGAATTGTGCCCACATTTGAAGACTATGGCGTGTTTTAAACGTCAACTTACTTCAGAACAATAAAACTGTCGACCACAAAGTTTTTCTCAATGGATATCTCCCTGCTAAATATTGCCACAAATCACTACTGATGAGCTTAAATCACTGCTTTAAAAGTAATTCAAGTACAAATAATAACTACTACCAAATAAATTAAGGTACTTTCCGGTAATAGCCAGGCCCAGTCTAATGTTGATATTTGCTTGTACTTAATTATGGATTTACTAGTAAATAGCCCGTCAAAAATGACGAAAAAGTTATTTATTCATTTAGCTCATATTGCTGCGCAATATTCGTTAGTTATTATTCGCAATATTTGTTACAGTATTTCGGAAGTTTCACACACGGTGGCGCTGGTGAGGAAGCACGCGCTTGTAAAAAAATTCTTTACTGAAGCATTCAGATGCCAGCTGCAGAAAGAATGAATCACGTGATGTTCCTATAACTGGTGAGGAGGAGGAGGATTTTGCATTTTATAATTATTAGATTGTGCAGGTTGGGTTAGAAAAAACAAAGAGACGTATTAAACGTATGATATTGTTTTGTTTTCCTAACCTAACCTGCACAATAAACCTATAATTAAGTACAAACAAATAGCAACATTAGACTGGACCTGGCTATAACCGGAAAGAACCTAAATTAATTTTAACTACTAGTTAACTACAATTTTTTTAAAGCAATTACAATTACTTTTCTAACTTCTTTACAGTAGTTGAGTAATTGTAACTACTTTCATCAACTATTTCTCCACTGTGGCAACTGGTTAGGATAAAAAGTTAACATTATTTTTTATACGTTTTTAATAATTATTTTATTATTTGTTTCAATTTTGGAGCACTGGCTTTACACAGCACGCTAAATCATCTTTTCAAACAATTTGTCTAAGATTTTGCACCTTCTTAGTGTAAGTATTTGACCTGCCATATTAAAAAGAGGCTCTACAGTGGAACTGCAAATTTCTGAAAATGTACAGTAGTTATTTATTAGCATTATTGGTAGTAGTTAAACTACGTAGTTAACTACCATGTATAGTAATTGAACTTGGTACCATAAATGTAATTACTTTACATAAAGTACCTAACTAACTACCCAGTAATTACTGTAAAAGTAATTTAACTAGTAGTTCAACTACTAATAGTTGAAATTGAACTACTGCCCATCACTGCAACTCACAAGTAAAATATCGTTTATTCGGTGTGCAAATGCCGATAAATCGAACATGCCGTTAGATCGAAGAGTGTCATCAAATCAAATATACGTCCTTCTAGCATCGATTTTGACACTTTTTTTTCAGTATTATTAATTTATCGAATGACTGTAGGCAGTTGTTGTTGCCTCTCGATCTCCTAGCGCAAACTTGTATCGAAATGTCATTTCCGGTGAAAATAAAACTCAATAACAGATGCAACTGAACTGATGCATAAATCATCCTGAGACAACTTTATATGAAATGTTACATGTCATATCTGTTTCCACACCTCGTACATCATTAATCGACCGAAAAATATAAAAAAATAAAATAAAATAAAATATATATAAAATAAAATAGAATCCAACTCCAAGAACCAAAAAAAAAAAAGTTAAATAAATGTACTCGATGCAACAAGATGGCACTTGCCACTGCCAAAGTAAAATAAAAACACCACTAAAACAATATGAATATAAATAAATAAAAACAGTAATCGTAAAATGCAAAACTCCAATTTTGTTTTGTTTTGTTTGTTTTTTTCTCCTCCAAAGCACAACAGTTCACTCATCCACTACCAAAAAATAAATAACAAACAAAAAACAAAAAACAAAAAACAACTAAAAATGAAATAAAAAAGCTGTACACAACCATTTCATTTCACGATTTTTTTTTCATCCAAAAAATTTAAAAAACTATGCTCGATCTGAAACTGCAACCATCGTCTCAGTAGTTTAAGAAAAAATTCAAATAAAAACAAACGAAATTGTAAATACAAAGATAAAAGAAAAACGTTGAATAGGACACCGTCAACAATATTTGTTTTAACGTCCACTGACATGGATAAAAAAATTTCAAATGTAAAAGAAATCTTATCGATCAAAACAACCAACTGGAATCTCATCTCGACCAATGAAAATGAACAAAAACTAAGTTTTTTGAATGAAAAACCTAACCGAATGAAGTTGCAAATTCGCCGTTGGGTTGAAGCATTCTGCGGTAAATCGAAATTTGGAAACTTTTCGCAACGAACAATGGTTAAACTCTTCAATCTATAATATTGTTCTCGTCTTTATACAGTAGGCCTAATCCTCGTTAAAATCAAGTATTGTATTTAGTACCTCTTTGTATATACATTAGATACTCGGTTATCTGTAAAAAATCATTTGTTTGATAAATCATTCCTATAGCTATCTATAATGTCAAATGATTTTTTCGATAATGTATCAATTTTATATTGAAAGGACATATTTCACCCGATTCGGATAAACCGAAATTGTGAATAATCGAGTTTTTAGTGTCACTAGAAGTGAACCACTTTAATGATAACGGGGAAAAACATATTCAATCGTTACATTTTTAGTTTATCTCATTAATTATTGTTTACTTCCTACATTCATTATCATTATCATTTTATTACAGACCTTGGGTCCAATATTATACAAACACAAACAATAATAATTCGTGTTGTTGTAGTTCTAATTTCACTTAATTTCATTACTTACTGCTTACGTTCGTGTTGGTATGGTAACATACACAACTCTCACAAAGATATACGTAAGGGAGACGGGGGTAAGTTGTTACAAATTTTGCTTGGTATTTTTTTAAACACTCGTGTAAACAAAATTGATATTTACGAAATTCGAAAATGTGAACTTTCATAAATAACCACAAGATGGAAGATGAATATCGACTCGGATTCGTATTATCCAGAAAGTGGGCAATGAAAAACAGAAATTTATACCAGGGGTATGTAAGTTTAGTAATAATGTAAACATATAGGATAGCAGTACACGATAATCCCTCGATTTTAGAACTGCGAATGTGATATTATTTTCAAAACTAATAAGTCGCGAATATTATTGCACTAACAATTGGTAAATCGAAGGTACGTAGAAGAAAATTGAGAATGAACGAATCGCGAATGTTGGAGATATTATTGTAAAAATAGCCTACATCACTTTATATAAGATACGTACTGTACATGATTACGTTAAGTTTTTTTTCAACTTAATTGAACTACACAAATATATTTAAATGTATATTGATGTAAACTATATTGTTGTGTTGTATCACGTGCACGTTGACTACATACAGGTAAGCGTCTTTCAAGACGAATGTTGTCCTTATTCGCGAGTCAAGTGTTTGTCGATCTTTCATTGTATGTAGCAATAGCTTTAATATTCAGTTTTTCTGAACGGTCCTCAATTGTTTTGGTTTATTGTTTCCACTATGCAAAGCACAATTTTCTGAAGCCATATATGTTCATTATTGCAGTCACAACGATATCATTTTGAATTGCATGCATTATACCATGACATGACATCATCTCCAAAAAACAAAGAGAGTTTCATCCATTAACTTACATAACAGAAAGACCAATAAATTCAGATTACTATAAGCCAATAATAATAACTTATTATTTCCTACAACCGTCCGTAATTAGAAAATTTTGCATCAACTGTAGGCTATACCATTGGGGATGTATACGGTGTATTACAATACACACGTGTCAATATTGTAATTCGTGGAAATCTCTTATAAAATATAATCGCCTGTTAACCTTTTGTAAAATACACATATAGTGTATGTAATCATGCTTGTGGGCCTCCTGGTTCGAAATAATGAAAATAAAAATAAATAAATGAAATCTATGAAATTCCACGAACTTACAACAAACAGCGAGTTATATTAAAGTGTTGTTTTTGAATATTAAAACTGATGTGTATATCTGTACGCTGCATGACTTTTAAAGTTTCCAACTAGTTGAGGCCTACCAAAGACACAACCTCTCGTTAACAAACTCACTTCAAGAAAAGAAACCAAACTTCTGGTAACCTTCCAGAACACATATTGTCAAAAACGTTAAGATTGCAAAAAACAACAATTTTCTCTGTTACATCTACTATTGTAAACATTCCCAAAACATCTCCAAAGATCTCACTGCAAATTGCAATTTGCAAACCGTTCTAAGTATAGTATAAATACAACAAAAAAAAATAAATAAGAGGTTACAAGTTTTCATTTCAGGTAACGAACACTTTGCGGTCACCTCTCTCGCCAAGTTTTGGCATAAGTGGCTGTGGTCAGGGCTCATTTACCTCCATTTAGCCTGCACAGGTTCCAACTGCCAACGTGAGGGGTCAATCGATTCAGCTTTTGCTTCATCAAAACATGGTCAAGTTGGAGATCACCGAGGGTTAATTAGATGGTATGAACTAGCCCTCTTTGTCTCGAAAGTTCGCCTCGCCAAAGCAGGCGACGAAGACCAATTAGATAGCAGCTGATCATCTTGGCCGACTCGATCCCGAAGGTGACGGGTGAATGGAAACATCACTTCCAAGAAAGAAACTTCCGAAGGACCGAAAGGTTATCCCCTTCAATCACTAGGCATTCGGTATCGATCGGTGAAAGCGAAATGTGGATGGGAAAGTTTTCTCTAAACAGATGAGAAACTATCGATCATAGGTCGTCCCGAGTCAATTAACGGTACTAGTTGTTAATTAACAGCGAAGTGCCAAACCAGAAATTGAAAAAAAAATAACTATAGTCTCAATAGGTTGGTACAGCAGCTGTTAGAACCGATTATAAATCTATCTTATAGAAAAGATGATGTTGGCGCATGGCTAAACATATTAACAGCTCATTTTCCAAAATACAAAATATATTTTGTATCAATGATTTTTTTAAATTTGCGTTTTTATTAACACTGATTTATTCTTTTAAATTTGTGTAGACTTTTAATTCACTGTATAGCTTAGTAGTCACTGTATAGTATACTTCATGTCACACTTTGTGTACAAAATGTGACATGTTTAAAATTTGTGTACCTTTGTAGTTCGTATAATTATGTCATTGCTGTTTGTGTAGAAATACGAATCCGCCTTTTACCTAATCTCAAGTTTTAATTATTTTATTTATTATGTATCATCTTTTGTAAAATTCATTTTTTAAAACCATTTGTTAAAAAAACAAAAACTAATTTTGTATTTTGACTCCAGTTGGTCGTTTAATAAATCAAATCAAATCGTCTTATCTCCAGTTTAATCATTTTTTGAGATAAGAGAGGCTCAGACAACTATTTGTGCATCGCTGAGTGATTCCAATATGTTATTTTCAACACTCAAAACTTATCATTTCTTACCGAAAAGCACTCTTAAAAACCACGTTTATATGCAAAGTCGAATGAATAGTAAAAAACCCTGTTTCCTGAAAAATTGTGTTTTTGTATTTAAGACGTTTTGGAAATAAGCTCTTCATATACTTCTTAGCCATGGTATTTATTGTTAGCCATGGTTTTATCGCCTTCTCATTTGAAAATCATTCAATAACATAAACCATTTTACACTTGGCACGAACTACTAGAATTTTTCGATTGTAAAAAACAAAGTCAAAGGAACAAAAAGTCAAAAACAAGAATAATGGAGTAAAAAATGAAACATGATTTTGGACTTCTTTGTTTTGACGTTTTCCTTGTATTTTCTTTTTTGACGTCTTGCTTGAACTGTTTTCCTTTTTCTTGTTTTTGATTTTTGTTCCTTTGACTTTGTTTTCCAGAATCAATTTTCAGCTCCTTGCAGGTTGGCAAAGGACATGACGTCACAGTTGTCCACAAATTGCTCGAATTACCACACCTAAAATTGCATGTGTCAGGAGGTCTTTACCATACTATCCAAAAAAAAATTACATTGGGTGCAGTCCAAGTCAAGACGTTTATCTAACGAATTATCTATAGGATGCACATCATTTTGACAAAATATGCACTGATCAATTAATTTACTAGAATAATTCGAACACCAATTAAAATTGAAATTAATTTTCGGTGCTGGTGATATATTAAATGGTACATTAAAAATGTTATAAAAAAAAAAACATATCTAATGTACCATTGGTTCGCAAAATTCGGTCGAAATGAGCGACCAGCATCGAATAACCAGCAATGTTCTGAAAACATAGAAAAACTAAAAAAATGATCGAAATTCAAATAATTCATCGTAGAAATATTTTCCAAAATTATTAAAAAGTAGAAAAAAAAATATTAAGAAAACGAATTTGAAATTACATTTTCTGCAAACGAAATGATTTTGTCGTTACTGCACAAACACACACACACACACACACAAAAATAGGTTCCTATTTAAAATTTCCAAAAGTGAAGCCAGAAACAACACAAATTCAATCGCAGATAACGAACCATCATTACATATAGTTTTCTTTCTTTCATTTCATATGACGTAGATTAATAATGTCAACAACAAACTTTATGCATTTCCTATAAAAAAGAAATATATATTTTTTGAAAAATAAAACGTTCAAGAACAATAAAGAACTTTCAGTCACAAAGTTTGCGTTGGATCGAAGATGGGTTATTGATTGCATTAAATACAAAAATACTATACATAAAAAAAGTTTTTAAAATGTCCTTTAAAATTCACATGCTAACATGACTTTCAATAAAATATACATTTTCGCAAAACGAAATGTAAAATTGAACGTACATTATTTCTTTTTCTTCTTGTTAATGAATCTTAAATACAAGGTACCAAAAGGTAATACTATAAGCTAATACAGTAATATTAACGCATCCTTAAGTCTTACACAATATGGTGACATTTTATGATGAAGTTAGTACCTAACTCATACAGTATGCGGTATTAGCCTAACAATTTTATAATCAATTAATACTATACAATTATGGGCAGCAATAATTTATTTAACAAAACTCAGTATTGCAAAGCTTTTGGATAAATATTCTGTCGTTATTTCAACCAATCGCCAAATACTAGACGAAATGTGGCTTGTTGTTCAGTGTAACAAAAATAACGAATTCGGACACCATTGGCCTGGTGAAACATTCAATGGATACACACAAACCAATATTTACATTTATCGTCAAATTAATACGCAGCAGGCCGAAATAATCATCAGAGCATACCAAAATTCAATTTGCACAAAAGACACAGTAATGTTGGTAATGTTGACATGACCAGTGTTAATGTCAAATATATATGCTGCATATATTTATATAACTATATATATATACAAATGTGAAAGCAGATCTTTTACCTTACTCATCAAGTATTCATGTTCTCACAAGGCCCAATCTCAATGGCAGGTATTCACGGCTTCCAAATCAGCGGAAGTGGTCTTTGCTCGGAGAAATTCGATTCGCGGTACTTGTGAAAGGCTACACTGGACGACAAGAGAGTACCAACGTTCGTTTATGTCCTATTTACAAACAAAACAAGTGCTATTAATAGTTACTAATAATAAACAAATACAATGTCACTTCAAGATGTGATAGGAAAATATCTAACAATATTTACTACTAACAATATTTCTACGTTTTATATCATAATTTTGATGAATCTTTCTTTAAACACATTAACAGTACCGGTATTTTATTTCTTCGTAATTGATCCGAAAGATTGTCAAATGAAAATAATAAATATATGATATAAATACCGTATATTTCAAGACAGATACACCAAAACAATAATTAAGTTATAACAAGATATATTAAGCATTCAAACTAAAAACCACTTTGCAATACACTAAAAAACTTGATTATCTGAAAATCCGGTTTATCCGAATTACATAGAATATGTCATTTCAATAAAAATTATTACATTACAGTATCGAAAAATCTTTGATATTATCGATAGCTATGAATAATTCATCAAACAAATGATTACAAGTTTTTACTGTACATACGTATTATTTATTAAATGTTTAAGAGATTCTTATAAGAGGTCTATCCGTTAGGGTACCGACCTCTATCGTTGTATTATTTGTAATTTTGTGATTATCCAGTTATGATAAAAACAAACAAACTTGTAAATTTTCAATATATAATACATAGAAATTTTGGATTATCCAAATTTTTGTTTACCCGAAATAAGCTTGGTCCCGTCATATTCGAATAATCGAGTTTGTGGTGTATTTTTAAACCATTAGTTATATGTACCCCAATTGCACGATATTGACACAGTTCGATGAATCAAATGACACTGGATCGTTTTAAAGTCATACTAATTAAAACTCGAAAGATTTGAGTTAATAGTTTAACTAAAATCAATTTCGCAAAGTGAGACAACATTCAGGAAGAGTGAACCAAGAGTAAATCAATTTGAACAAAGAAATGGCAATTAATTATGATTAAAATGATTAATTTAAAATGTACGTTAACATCTATGCATCTATTTTAGTTCTAATTCAGTTTTAAATTCAATTACTTGTATTTCTGTCCACCTGAAATAGTTGAAATTTCACTAACTAAATACTTACTAAAAACTTGTACTTCAAATTGTACATCCATATTGTTCTTTCCTCTTTTGTTTTCCCATAACGCATTGCGAAATGCAATTGTCTATAAATTACGTCACAGTGACGTCATTCTTTTTAAATTACTATTTCGTTTCACAGTTTCTATATTGGTTATTCTATTACAAATATGAATTAAAACAATACACATAACATTTATTTATTTATTAAAACAAAACAAATAATAATAATTATTTTTACAACATATTCTTAATAAATCGTTCATTTGAATTGCTGTACATTTTAAAGATATACTTCGTGCATTTTATTTTAAAACAAAACAGTGTACTTGTTTTTAATCTGACATCAAACATCAAACAACTGATCCATCATTGATCATTGATCCATTAACATCAAATGAGTATAAAATTTAGCATGTCGATCGATTTATTACTTCATTATTTTTAAATAAAAATATTTTTATTTTCCTACTGGGAAATAAAACTGTCAAATGGAATTTCTCTCGTTTTTATGACATTTCATATTAAATTCCTTTCAACTTTCGACTTTTAATAACAAACTGGAACTACTTCATAAACAACTTTTGACACACAATAAACATCACCTTCTGGCTTTGTAAATTTAATCGTCAATTGGACACAAATTTAGTTATTTAAAAAGACAAAAATATAAATACAAGACACGACACAAATACGTACTATGATATA
>JAQIWH010003507.1:0-19696 GCA_034695005.1 Cryptops parisi
CAATTTGTCAATCATGTGTCCATGACGTCAATGTTTCTTTAAAAAATAAATTAGAAGATTGGTATGGAATAATGTAAACAGTGAAGTTGATGAAACGGTGACATGATACCTTCGTGTATATCGATTTTTTTTTTTTTGGACAAATGCCTATGTCAACAAATTCATTTGTGCCAAATACGTAATATAATTTTATTATTAACATTCCAGTTTATTTATTTTTACATTTTAAAAACGCAACGTTTTTAACCAAATTTTTTTTTTTTGGGTTAAAACGTTTTCGGTTCGGAACTGCAACGAGTTCGACGTTTTGTATTGAACACGTGAAACTAGATACGAGTTGAATTGTTTTAGTGAATTGGCACTTTATATGTATATATATATATATATATATAAAAAACCGCCCAAAAATTTGAACTTTTTAGTAATTTTTTTTTATATATATATATAGTTGGAAAACAAAAGCCATTTCGACCTTGTGTTTCTTTTAAAAGACGACCGTGACACGTGGAAATGTAAAAACCCCGCCAAAAAAATCGACTTGAATGATGATGTTTTAAAAATGTCGATTTTTCGTTTTATGACCCTTTTGCGACCATTTCAATTTTTTTTTTTTAATTTTATTTTATTTATTTATTTTTTATTTTTTTTTTTTTAAATTTAGGAAGTTAGCCAACATTGTTTCTCACACAAAGACTCAAAACCATTTTTTCCAAAACATCTATTCTTAAAATATCTTTCTTTAACGTCACTGGAAATAAACTGTGAAACGAGAAAAGGAATGAAAAATTTGATACATATTTGCTATTGGCACGAAACAGTTAAAAGTTTCAAATTTTTTTTGGGGAGTAATTTTTTTTTGTGTGTATATATATATATATATGTAGATATACAGTATATACAGTATGTATGTATATAAAGAAAAATAGGGAGATTGTGGAAAAAAAAAAGGATTTGGCAAGAAGCCCTAATTTTCGTGCTTATGAGCACCACGTCTAATGATACATTGCGACCCGCCAAAAGTGCTTTGTTGTTGCGGCAAAACGAAGGTCTTGTTAGTCACCCAAAGAGGCTTAAACTACTACTAGGGGTGTCGTTTGAGTGATTTGTCGCCTGATTGGACGAGGCTGGGATGGAGCACCAACGTTGCCACCGCCTTCCATTTCTTCGACTTATAATTAATAGTGCACACCCTTCATAAAAATTGACTTTAAACGTTCCCATAGCGACCGGGGGGAAGTGTATAAAAAAAAGAGAACGAGATGAAATAGAATTTTTATTTTATTTTGCCAAAACTTTTTTCTTATAGTGTTACACCACGATTTTGATGGATATATATATTTTATTTTTTGAAATTTTGAAGCGAAAAATGATTACATGTAAAACTTATGGTTTACGCGGAGATTGCTTTCTGAGCGATTCGCGTAAAACGAATTTTTTTCTGCTGATTTTTAACTTTTATTTTTTATCTTTTGTTATTTGTTTTTATTTGTATGTTTTAAATTTTATATATTTTAAGACTTGAAATTTAGCTAATTTTTTTTTCAAGGTATCTTTTAATCACCTCGCGTATTGGTATTTAGTATACGTTTTATATTGGCTTCACTTGTGAGTTTGTTAGTTTGCGAGTGAGCTGGAGAACTAAGGTATACGGCCATCTACAGGTGTTCATGATAATATACAGTGTAGTCCAATGTACCAAAAATTGCATAACCGCATAAAGCGAAAACAACCAGTGTAACAACAACAAAAAGCAGCAATCGAATCGAAAATTGTAGAAATCGAAAATGGAATTTCTCAAATCCAGCATAAATCGAGTATCTATATATTTATTTGTTGATATCAATATTTATATATCATACTATCATAATTATTTTTCATATTATATAACTATAGTTTTTAAAACGACTCCTTCACACTTTTACGATGATTTATGTCATTTAATGAAAATACGCATAAAAACCGCATCAAAAATCGCGTAAAATAAAATCCGCAGAACCGGGGGGGGGAGTGTTTAAAACGAAATTTATTGTTGCTTATTATTGTTTAAAGTAATAAAAAAAATAGTAATAGTATGAACGTGGAGAAGGCGTAGTTTGTCATCGAATTTGTACGGGGTGTCACAATTTTTTGTGTTTCAACTTCTGCGTGTGGTCTTCTTTTGACACTTTTGCTACTCCCATATAATATGAAGGTATTTTTCAAAGCAGACGTCAAATTTGTTTCGCTTTTCCTCTCCCCCTTTTGTATATTTTGTCGTTTTAAGAAGATGGACCCTCCCCCCTCTTCGATACGGTGTATATATATAGGATGCGGGGATGATATCCAATTCTTTGATGTCATCACTATGAAATTGTCCACCTCTGTCTCACTTTTGTTGAAAGAGCAGACACCGAAGATGAAGAAAAAAAAGAAGACCTACTAGTTTATATTGGGCAGTTTTAAAAGTGACAGACAGACAGACAGAGACCGTAGTCTCCAATGAGCAAACATATCCACTTTTATGGATAGAATTTTTCCTTTTGTAACGAATCGCACTACTTTTTATTTCACATCAGTTTTTTGTTATATGTATATAACGCGCATGCGTGAACTGGTTTTCCGCCGGGGCTTTTGTGTCAATCTTGCGAATTAGAGATGCAAAAGGGTTGAGGCAAAGATAGGGGTTGGTTGGTTGGGTTCTATTTTATATACATATGTATGTATATATTTATATATATTTTTTATTCATCATCATCATCATTCTTGTCACTCTCTGGTTGGCTAAAAATGTTCCAAAGTTTCCAGGTGGTCTTCCAGGTAGGCAGTGTCACGCGCATATTCCCAGCCAATGAAAGGGTTAGTAGACTAATAAATTATACCACCATTTTTTTATACCCCCCTCTCTCTCTCTCTTTGAATTTTCTTTTATTCCTGGTACATATATCATTGTGGTGGTTTTCGTTTTTTTCTCTTCTTTTATATATGTATATATATTTATATATATTATGGTGGTGGTTGTTAGGTTACTGGTTTTGTTAAGGGACTATAACACATTGAGGCCCTAGCGAAAATTGATGTCAAAGCAAAACCCCCACAAGTCGACACTTTTTCAGTGCAATAATAAAGACCTCACAAGAAGAAGGGTTTAAAAAGGGAAGTTTTTTTGGTAATTGTTATTTGGTCTTATCAAACCTACCTTGTTTTCACACCTTGTATTTTTGTTTTGTTTTGTTGGTTTTTTTGTGTGTTTATATTTTGAAAGAATGATGAAGCAAAACAGTGTTTCTTTTTGAAGATTTTCAATCTAATGTTCTTTGACATTTTGTTTAGTTTGTTTGCAAAACCACTTTACATGTTTATATATATACACATAGAATTATATATTATAAAGGGTGCACAATGAAAGTCCAACATTGTCATTTAGGAAATCAAGAAACGGAGTTTGATGATGTACACCCTGTAAATATATGACTGCATTGTAAACTATGGGTTTACACCGTGTTTTTGATGAAAATGCTTGTGAAAATATTGTAAGCAATACAACCGTGCAAATTTTCATAATTACGTGATTTACGACCTACGTTTGCTTAAAACAATTCAAAACTACACGTGTGTTATAAAGATATTATCCTTGTAAAGATATCTATCACGTGATTTTCAACAATGAAGTTTTGAACAATTCATAGTTCAAATATCTAAATCACGTGATCATAATAATGAACTTTTTTAAATAATCGCGTTAAGTGCATGACTGTAAACAATGAGTAGTTATACACATATCACGTGAATTTAACAATGGAAATTTTCAAACAATGCGTTCTTAAGAATTCATCAAGTGATTGTAACAATGAGTTTTAAACATTTATCACGTGTTGTAACAATGAGTTTTTAAACACTTACCGGTATCACGTGATTGTAACAATGAATAATTAAACAATGCGTTCTTAAACAGCTATCGATGTTATCATGTAAAATTGGGTTTTAAACACCTATCACGTGATTGTAACTAGTTTTACCGGAATGTTTTGAACATGTTTTAAAAAAATCAAAGCATAAACAATGTCTTTCATGTGATTTGTGTTTGGCACTTACGAATTTTAATGGTTTTTTAGACTTTCAAACATTAACATATTGTGAACTAAAAGCATATTGACCATAAATTTTTTATTATTCATAATACAAAGTGAACCACAAATCATGCATCAAATTACCAGTCAATTACCATCACAAACACTATTGGTTAGTTATAATATTAATACAGGTTCGAAGTACAGTATGGCTTCAAACTTTCGATTCTGTAGAACAATTAATGTGTCATCGACTACATTAGTAACCTTCGTTCTTCTCAATTCAGTGTGTATTAATTTATTTCATGTTGCAATGAAACTGTCATCGCATATATATTTTTTTGGGGGGAGTATCAGAGTAGCATATTTAGTAGTATGAAATAACAAAAAAATAGAAAGGGGTTTTCTATATTTTTTTGTACTAGTAAATCAATTACGACCCAATGGAAAGAAGTCTACCATTTTTTGTGTATTCTTTTCTTTCTTTTACCCCCGTCGATACCACTTGACTCAAGGGAAACGAAATAGGTTTATTCGAAACCCCCTTTGGTTGTGATGAGGGGGACGAAATGGTGAAGACCCCCAATGAAAGGAGGTACCAGACCGAACGTGATTCGAATCGGGTTAAATGAGGTTTTCTTATTCTCCAGTTTGTTCTTATTCTCCACTATTTTCTTCTTCTTCATCTTCTTCCCTCTCCCCATTTTTCTTCTTCTGTATTTCGACTACAACTCTCCAATCTCGAGTAGTAAGGATTAATCTGCTTTACGTGTCATGTTTATGAAATTTTTCACTCACTGCGAATCCAGTTCTGTTTTTTTTCTATATACATATCTTTTTAAACAGACAATAATACTCACTGTCTGAAACTCTTAACAACAGGTTCTACTACCGGAATAAGTTTGATATATATATTTATATATTTTTTGTTCATTTTGTATTTCGTAACTCGTACGTACTTTGAAGACAGAATCAGCTTTTTTATTATACTCTTTATATTGGCTTGACTTGTGAGTGAGTGAGCTAGGAATTGAACGTATACTGCCATCTACAGTCGTTTATGAGAATATAATGTATAGTCCAATCTGTACCAAAAACGCATAAAACGAGAATCGCATAAATCAAAAACTGCATAAGTCCAATATAAAAAAAACGCATAAGTAAATAAATCGAAAAGTGCAGAATTCAAAAAATAAAATTACTCAAAATTACTTTTTTTTAAATCAAACATCGACGATCGCATCAATTTAATTTTGCATAAATCCGAAATTCGCATTAATCAAAATTGTCATAAATCGATACGTGCAGCAATCAAAAAATGAAAGAAAAAACAGTAATTTTGTGAAATATGTGAGTAAAATAGTAACTTAAAAGTATTTTTGTCGTGAAATTGGTTATTTATTTGCTATATTCTTATATAGGTTAAGTGTGATTTACGTTATGATTGGTGGGTTTGCACCCTTTATGAGTTTACTAGAAACAGAACTTTGTTTCTAGTAATTTTCTAATTCCAATAGGTTTCCTATTATGTTAACATATTATTATTATTAGGAATAATAAATCATAACAGACCTAGTTTTCTTTAGTTTCTTAAAAAAAGCAAACTTTTTTTACGTCGAAAGTAATAGGAAATGGGAGTAAACGGGGTCGGTCGTTCCCATTGGTTGAAAATCAGCGCCCTCTACTTAACAGTTTTACAACCGTATATTTTGGAAAGAAAAGCCCATAGAAAAAAAAACACAAGTCGTTTTCATGGGCATCACTACTATACTAGTAGTGTAAGAAAAAAGAGGGGAGTCGCACAGGGTTCAACTCTAGTACCACTACTATACTAGCACACGGTAATAGTGTTAAAAAAAAAGATTCGCACAAAATTCCCATATAGAGCTAGCACTTAAGTTATCCCCCAGAAAAACCGATTATGGTACTTTTCGCAGAAATACATACCTACGTGATTCTTATTTATCGGTTAAAGGTATCATTTTTCATTTTGTCATTTGAACAAAAATTAAACTGATTCCTATAATAACGGAACTATGGGTGTCTTTAACGGGATTCTAATAACGAGGAATTTTTTTGTAAATCCAGGGGTATCGGTTGACAGCTGTTGTTTAAGATGATACAACTATAGTTATGTGACTCACGTTGTTTTTTTTTCTTCAGTGTGTTGTTAGGTGACTTGACACCTTATGAATTATGATTTCCGCGCTTGTTTCCGGGAGTTGTTTTAGTTTCTTTGGAAAAAATGTTTGTTTCGTGTGAGAAACAAAAGAAAAACGTATAGAATGTTCTGATTATTTTTTTTTTGTGGAAAAAAAAATAAGTATATGTCGAAAGAAATAGTATACGTGTCAGTTCTGGAAAATTAATTTCTACAAATTAGGGAACCGCAAATCATGGCTTTTGAAAGGTCTAATAATAAACTTGTGCCGTTTTTCTCGTAACGTTTTGTTGTTTTCTTTGAAGAAATTCAATTTTGTCTAGACTATGGGTTTCATCTTTTGTGCTTTTTGGTATTTTTCATTTCCTGTTTATTATTTATTTTCAGTTTATCTCTACGTTTTGCTGGAACGTGTTTTTTTTATATACAGTATAGTAATGTCAATATTGAACATAGTTACAATATACAGTACAGGTACAATATACATTATAGCATGTTATGTTATTCTACAGGGTGTCTCAAAAGTGTCTATACATACGTAATATATGATTTCATTTTCTCATGTATGAAGCTCCATCCTGTAAAACTTTTGTTTTGGTCAAAATCATTACAGTATCTCTGAAAAGCAAGTTATTATGTATGGGGAGACTTTCGGGATACCCTGTATAGTGCGACCGTATAATATAGTCCCCTATTTCGAATTGTACTTCGGTGTAGTACAATTCCGTGTAGTACAAGTAAGTGTAGCGTACAATAATACATTAATTCATGTTAACGTACATATTTTATATAAAAGTCAAGTCTCTCTGTACCTCTTTCCGTGCCTCAATGTTTCCATGACAACAACTAAATACACAAACGTAATCATAACATAATAATCGTGTTACCAAGACAAACATGAGCAGTAACTAATGAGACGAAGCAACGAATGTTGCGAAGCAACATAAGTTAAATTATGTTTATGAATCGAATCAATTACTCCCCATCACTGTTGACGGGCATACAGCTCGTTATTTCTTAAAAGACAATCTTTGTGTTAACATTTCAGGACGGGAATGCTGTTTACCAGTACGTAGTTCATTGTTTTAACTCATGTTGCTTGGCAAAATGAGTTCATTCCAGTTTGAGTTTTCATTCCAACATTTAATTATGATTCTATTTAACCTCTCGGATATCATTCGTTTACACTCACAACGGTGAACTTCGTGAATTTAAAATTGCGACATACTGTACACACACAGGAAAATAATAGAAGGGCCTGGTGTAAAAGGGTATTAATTACCTTTTTTTGTCATAAATGACTTAGAGGAGTTTTCGAAAGTGTTAGGTGCACTTCTACCTCCCTAATGCACCATTTTGAGCCAAACAACAATAGATGCGAATCAAGAAGTGTGAAGTGACTTATATAGACAACAATGCAAGTTCAGATCTTTAAACTTTAAATGATAAAACTCCACGTGCTCAGAACGAGTTAACTTTTAGTTATAATTTTCATGGAATTTTTATTCATTTATAGAGAACCCTTGACGTCATCATAGGTAATAATCATTTCTTGACGATCTCAAAACCGTTCTTCGTGGTTGTCAAAACAGAGAATCAAGTGGCAACCTAACTCTTTTGCATATCAATATACACAAACTGTACCAACTTGTTTTTTTTCTTTTTCATTCATCTCTCAATATTATTATTATTGTAAGGGCTTTAAATTTCAAATAGTGGTCATGGTGGTGGTGGTGGTGGTGGTGTTACTAGCCAACCTAGTTGTGGTTTATTATTTAATATTATTTCACGTCGTCGTCTCGGACGGGTGAAGTTGCATGCAAAAGGCCATTAATTACTTATTTCTGGGGTGTGTGCTTCTCAACAGTAATCCGGTGCACGTTCATGGTTTTTTATTATTATTATTATTATTATTATTTCCTTTTTGCTTCTTGGTACGTACCTTCTATTCTTTCAATTCTTCTCAACCCCCTAGGTCGGTTTCACACCCCCCTTTTTAAACTCTCCCCCTCTTTTCGGGGTTGTCGTTTTCTTCTCCTGTCTATCACTTTTCGCCGAGTCTTTTCCTCGTCTCCCCCCCCCTTCCTCTCTCTGTTTTTTTTATACTTCTTTGACAAGTCTTTCTCTTTTGCCTCTGTGTGGCGCTGAAAGCTTTTCGGTGAGGACCTCGTGTACTTAACACAGGATCCCTTGCACAACCTTTTTACTTTGTGGATTTTCTGGGCGGTATTGAATTGCAGCCCACCTGCATAGACCCCCAGCGCCTGTTTGCCTACCTGTTTTTCTTATGCATACTTAATGAGTGAGTGACTAGAGTGAGTGAGTGAGTAGTGAGAAAACGAGTTGCAAAGTAGCACCAACTTCAGTTGTCACACGTGCGTTAATTGACAAAAGGGTTCCCACTGCCCTCGTTACTGACCTCAAAAATTTCCTTCTCAATATTTCAATGTTCTTCAAAGGATACTGTATTTGCGGGTTTTGTTTTTTTCTTCGGTTTTTCGTTAATGATTTGTTTCGTTGAATATGTTATTTTAAATGTTTGGCTTTGTCATATAACGTTCACTATGTAAACATTCGATGTACAACAGTGGAATTCGGTTATTATGATCACTTTGGGACGAGTGCTTTTCGACAACTCTAACCGGCTGATAACATTAAACAGTGGGTTGGGGACCGACTGATTGTGATAACAATAGAATTGATAACATTGACCGTGATTCTAATTTTTGAGAATTCGTTTCATTGTAAAGACTAAAACAATGTTGGCACACTTACATAGCTAAAATACCAATGTGGGTACACTGATATACTGGTACACACTTAACTTTATATGTTAGGGTGATGTATATAGAATTCTAGCATTCTATACAATTCTAGGTATTTTATATAGAATACTTAAGCTTCGTTTAGGCAATGTATGAAATGTTAATTAATTTAGTTACGTTAAGCAAGAATTTACGTTTGGTTTAGATCTATATTTTT
This sequence comes from Cryptops parisi, assembly GCA_034695005.1. Classification (NCBI taxonomy): domain Eukaryota; kingdom Metazoa; phylum Arthropoda; class Chilopoda; order Scolopendromorpha; family Cryptopidae; genus Cryptops; species Cryptops parisi. The sequence continues at coordinate 9,190 of JAQIWH010003507.1, forward strand.
TTAAAGAAAATATTATAAACTAAGCTAAATTAACCTAAACTGTTGTTGTATACAACACTTTTTTTTCATAGTTTGTCAAATTTTATGCATCATCAACATATACAGTAACACATACATTACCTTACACTACCTTACATTACTTTGCATTACCTTACGCTACCTTATCTTGAATGTATCCTATGAAGGTGTCGAACACACCTTTTGTTAATATAGTTAGAAAACGTTAATTGGAATGAAATAAAGAAATTGGGTGAACTTCAGTTGAAAATAACTGGGAACTAATAGTTAATGATGTGATAGTAATAAAATAACTATACATTTTAATAAACACAATAAACACCAACGCGAAAGCATGCAAAGTTAAACTTATAATCTCTCGATTTTGTTTCGTCACTCGACTTTTCGAACACCCTGTACATTTTTACACCATTGAATAACAAGCGATTGCTCTTTAAAAGAACTTCTCTTTTTTTAATTCATTCATCTCGCAGGTCTTTTGCTATTATGAAATGGGATATGGTGTATTGAATAGAAAAGCAGCCATTTTTCTTTTCATCCTCGTTTCATTTTTTAAAAAAAAAGAAGATCTACTTCCCCCCCCCCTCTTTCCCCTTCTCGTTCTTTTCCACGTCGTCGTCGTCATGCCTATTGAAAAGAATTTTAAATTGAAATTGGACCAGTCCCCCCAAGATGATGATGATGATGATGATGATGATGGAGGATGGTGTGACCTCTTCCTTCTCACATTGAACTAGTGTTTGCTGCTGACAAGTTATTTTCACGGGTGGTAACTTGAATACCTCCATTTTTAAATAAATATATATACATACATATCTATATACATTATATGTCACCCTACTCTTTTATTCAAGCTGGTAATTGAGGTCTGACAAATAAATATGCTCGTGGGGTTGTATTTTTATATGTATGTATGTATGTATATTATGATTATCATCCATCCATCATTGTATAGCATTTCTCTTCTTAGTTGTGTTGTGTTGATAACCCATTTTCTCCCCCTTCTTTTTCATAGAAGGTATATACCCCCTTTTTCTTGTCCCTTTGACCTCAACTAGTAACTAGATTCCTCATATCTATAGGGGGGGCCACCGCCCACGTTTAGTACTCAAGTGTTAGGAAAGAGTCAAAGGTGACAGTTGTGGCCAACTGCTGTTGGTGACCCGTTCTCAACGTTTCTGCTTTTCTTACTCATGAAATTTATATTGTGGGTTGTTATCAAAGGGGTGACATATATACACACATACATATACTGTGCATATATACGTACGTGTATATATATATATATATATATTTAATATTAGGTTCATTTCTTATTCATAACTCGTTTCCAATGAAACTTACTCACCTTTGGTCAGTATTTACTAGGGAAACCGGGTACCATTTTGTGTTCAAATTTTTTTGTATATATTACTATTATGTTTACACACCTTTCTTTTCATTTTTCGTTTTTGTTATTCTAAATACTACACGTACAGCCACCTATCAAAACAATTTCGTTGTAATCGTTCTGAACTACTACTGTAATGTTTTACAACCATTCATTTAATTTCCCCTTGGGGGTGTTGTCGCAGTTCGACCTGTTTGAGCTCGTTTTTTGGTAGGTTCTCGATGACCCATAGAGCTGAAATTTTCAACATTGACATAGCTTATGGGTCATCTTATTCTGTTATATTTTGACGGATTTATGTCGTGTTATTTCCAAGAAATTGACACGTGAAATTGGATTTCAGACCACAGAGTGTTGCTGAGTAAACTTTTCTTAAATCAATCTAACCATCATTCTATTGTCAAAACTACATTTCACCAATCATTTCTATACCGATTTCGCAGTTCAGGTTTTCACTGTAACATGTACATAAGCAAAAAACGTTTATAATAATATGAATTTTATTTCATTCCGTTAATAGAATAAGTACACCAAGACTTATTATACACCATACAAAATGTCTTACAAATCCAATTGCGCGGAAAAAAAATGAGATGGTTTACCTTTAAACGTTTGTAACGTCACGTCCTCTGCACGTTATCATCACTACAAGAAACACATTCATTCTCATACACACACAACACACACACATTGAATGTGTGTGTATTCTTTACACTTGCAGAGAGGAAAAATGTTGGTGTTCTCAAAATGAAACGAATTCCCACTTTTACGACACGTAGTATATATATCTCTATATAACCCCACGCGATGGTTCTGCTCAATAATGCGAGATAAAAAGAGATAGAGAAGAGAAGTAAAACGTATTATTGCAATTTCTCTTATAGCCGAAAATGCTATATAATACCAAGAACTAGATACCATCGCACACAATTGTATACAACGAGAAGAAATAATAACAACACAGAAAACACAACGGAGGAGAAAATTACAACATTGCGGATGATACAACCATTTCGATCACACGCACACACAAAACACAAAATAACACAATGTACATTTGGCGATCTCGTGCTTCAATTTTCTTCATTGGCAATACCCGCACTCTTGTTCAGGACATCGTAAAAATGACCACTAATATATATATATATATATATATATATATAATATATATATATATATATATATATATAGTCTACTCTATATATAGTCTATATATATATTTATATATAGACTATATATGTAACTAGTAAACACTGTATATAGTGTTTTTCTTGTATTGTAAGTATACAATTTTTTTTATACAATAGAAATTGTTTTTATTTCTAACTTTTTTAATGTGTGCAATTTCCCAATTGAATTAACTTGCTATGTTGTTGTTGTTACACAAGTTAGACGACTACTACTGTCATCACTCAAACTTCAACTATATATATATATATATATAAAATTATATTGTCTGAGTTTGGTTGTTTTTTTACGCTGTCTGTAAAGTGCTGATGATAAATCTTTCTTCGACAATGTCAACGTTGGTGGTGTGATAGTTGTCAGCTACTTTTTTTTACTCCTTTCATTATCATTGGTTGACGACTCAGCACCTTCTTGAACATGTGAAAGAAAGGTGTGAAAGTTATTTTTTTTATAGTGTATAATTTTTTTAATACTTTTATATATATATTTGTGGGAACCAATTGATAGATTTGATGTCAAAGATTTTTACATTTTTTTAGTGGTACAAAAGTAGTTGACGTGTCTTTAACTTACAAGTTACTCTTGAATATGTCACTTCACGAGATTATTAAAGTGTAAAATCCGTTTATAGTTAGAAATTAACCAATTTGTATACTAAAATACTTACTGAACACGTTTTGCAATTAAATCTGTGATTTCGTGAAATGATTGTTACGTGCAATATGTACAAGTATACCGGTATACAAGTATTCAATGCGTATAATGTGTTACACACTATAAGAATATTTCACACATTTTGATGGATTTAACACTTTTACTAGTTAATTCACTAAGTAATATGTAGGTCTATTAAGTTTCTATTGCATGTACAACAGTATTATATTAAGAGTGTTTTACATATTTTGATGAAATTTCACACATTAACTATAGTCAGTTCGCGAAACAACGCGTTCCACCACTACTCTCCAACACGGTTTAGCGCAAATCGTTCATTTGTTTGGATGTCATTGCATTTTCTTTTTCAATAGATGTTGGCTTGTCACCCGATACAAAAAGTCTTTAGTGAAGTTGCGAAATGGCTATCACTTGATATGAATTGCTGCGATTTTTTGGCCTTATTTAGCGCCATCTAACATAGCCACAGAGCATCATGATGTGACGTTTAATTATTGTTTATTTTTGGTATCTTTGGCTTGCAATGTTGAAATGGATCTACGATTGTCTCTATACTTTTCTTTGTAGTTTTATTTCCATTCTTTTATTTTTATTTTATTTTATTTTATTCATTTATTTATTCATTGTTATTTTCGTACAACACAAAACGATCTAGTTTATAAATAGTTACACAGATTGTTTATTAAATTTATGGCGAAGGCGTAACGGATATATAAAGTACGCTTTTCACACCGTGTATATTTTTTTTCCGCAAATTTTATTTTATTTTTTTTTTGGTGCTGATTTTTTATTTATTTATTTTTTTATTTTATTTATTTATTTTTTTTGCTTTTGTTTCTTCCATAATCGTGTAAAAAAGCAACGTAATGTTTCCCCTGGCTGGAATTTAGTGCTGACGAACCAGTTTTCGCCACTCATATAATGAGATATCAGTCGGAAATAGGTCTTGCATCAGGGCTCATATTATTTTTAGTCAAGTTCAAAACAAGTGAAATGTTTAGAAACAAAAAAGAAGAAAGAAATTGTGCAAAACGAACCGTTATTTTCATGAAAAATGCCCCCCCCAGTTGAAGCGTGAAATCGATTGTGTCCAATAGCAAATTGATTGCAACTAACCCAAATGAGCCAACCTAATAGACTTGAAAATGTGCAAAATATGTAATTCCATTGCTTATCTAGTAGGTTTTTATTTAAACGCGCTGACCACATTGCTATAGGAACATCAAGTTATCGAGTTTCTTATATTTTGCTCGGAGAAATCCACTTCAAATGCGCGAACAGTTTGCTATCGTGCGATTTACGCTATTGTGCGATTCTGCGAGATGGCGGACGAGGGAATAAACATCGCAGTTTTGTCATTTTATGCGAAAATATGCACGTTACATATATTGAGCATCTCCTGTATACCGTTAGGTGTTTCGCACTTTAACTAGGTCATTTCATGAAATAACCAACCTTCCCTTCATGCTTCAACAAAAGCTACATTTCAACTGACGTGTCAAGAATGAACGTATTTCACACTTTAACTAGATTTTTTCATGAAACGAACTGTTTGCCCTTTAACTAGGTGTTTTGTGTTTTTTAAACTGTTTGCCACACAGTTTAACAGATTTCGCACTAGGTGTTTTGTGAAAATGACGCGTTTCGCACTTTGACGAGTTTCATATTTTGATTAGATTCATCAAGAAACAAACGTGTTCACACTATTAATTGGTAGTTTGTATTTCACACTTTAACTTGGCATTTCATGAAATAAAGGTGTTTTTACGCTTTGGTTTTTTCTTTGTGAAAATATCGCGTTTCGCACTTTAACGGATTTCATACTTTGACTAGATTTATCGTGAAATAAAGTGTTAACACTTTAACTAGGTGTTTCGGATTTTACACTAGGTGTTTCAAGAAATTATCACATTTTACCGATTTTAAAATTTGACGTAATTCGCAATTTGACTTTTGACAATTCGCATCTTTCATAAAACAAAAATATGTTTCAAAATTCTATGAAACTAGAGGTTTCATGAAATAATGAGTTTCACACTTTAATTTACACATTTCCACGAAATAACTGATTTCACACTTTAACAATAACATAATGAACTTCTAAAATATCTTATAGACATTGTTTTTATGCGCTTTATATTAGCTTCACTTGTGAGTGACTTCGTCACTTTGTGAGTAAGTGAGTGAGCTGAGAATTGAATTATAGTTGCATCTATAGAGGTTTATGATAATATACTGTATAGTCCAATGCACCAAAAAATCGCATAAATCGAAAACCGCATGAATGCAATGTAACAAAAATCGCATGAATCGAATAAAAAATTGCAGAAATTTAAAGTGAAATTTAGTCGAAAACTCGCATAAATTGAAATAATAGTAATTGCATAATAGTGTAATATTCACATCACTCAAAATTAGATTTGCATAAATCGATATTCGCTTAAATTAAAATTGGCATAAAACGAAACACTTTGAGAAATGAAAAATAGAATTGCCCAAAACTCGCATAAATATCGAATGACTCAATAATCGCATAAATCTAAATTCGCATAAAGCGAAACTTTATATATAAAGTGTATATCCTTAAAAAGCATATTTGATGTAATTGCTCTTTCTAATAATTCAATTCAAATTGCTGCTATACAAAATAAGTACAATGTTTCTTGGATACGATTTTTTAATACAATAGGTTTGGTTTGTTTTTGTTTTTTTGCACAATTTTTTTGGGGTGCAATTTTGGGTTTTATACTTTTATTTTTTAGTATATCATTTTGACATACAATGAAAAAAAAATAATTCGAGATAAAAAAAAAGAAAGATACTTTTTTTGAGATGTTCTTGCAAAATCATTAATATTTCATTCGCACATTCTCCCAAGAAAATATTAGAAATCTGAAAACAGTGATTCGAGTTTTTTCTTATTTATTTATATATATATATATTTCAAAAAAAAAAATTTCTTATAGTTCATTTCGTAAATCGAACACGTCCCTAGATTTTCTCATTTTTTCTCCATTCTATATCTTTTCTTTATTTCCGTCTCTAATTTTTTTTCGCACTTTTCGTCACGTATAAGAGACTTTATCTCACACTCACATAGTACAACTCATGACTGAAGATTTTTTGTTCACCTCGTATTTTTTTATCTTTATCTCTTACTACTACTAGTACTACTGTATAGTACGTTATCTTATATTTTTTATTTCTTCTCCCACACTTTTCAGGTTCAACATGGCGGACTTTTAGTTGGTTTTTTTGTATTTAGGTGTAAAGTAAGGGGAGAAAAAAAAGGGTTGTGCCTGATAAATGATCGCAAAGTGACAAGCAAGCTGGCTCATTAAATAAGACTTTGGCTAACGTTAAAAGTAAGAGAAGGAAAAATAAAATATAAAAAAATAAAAGAATCTTAAGAGAAAGAGAATCGCTAATGTTTTTCTACGTTGCTATTTTTATCGCCATCGGTCGCCATGTGCAAAAGAAGCACAAACAGAAACGCGCGATGGAATTTCACTGTTGGCACTGAATTATTCGGAGCGATGATGAATCAATACTAGTTTTATCATTCCAATCCATCTCTCTATCCGATTGCCACAATTTTCTCTCACAACTTTTAAACTATTTCTCAGAATAACTTATTTCATTCATTGTTTCCTCCCCAACTTTTAGATGAATTCGTAGGATTTGGTGACTTTGACGTTGTTAATTTGAAAATATCTGGTTTATTTTTAACTTAACGAGAAACTGTTTCCTACGAAATTTGTAGATGAGAATGATGTACATCTTGAATGCTATATGCATTATTTTGGTAAAATTAATAGTTTGTCAGAAAATCTCAAAAATGTGTGCCCCCTCCATTTCTTTTATGTTAATGTCCCTTGGTGTTGAAGGAATTTGTGACGTTTGTTGTTAATTTGAAAATTGAATTTATTTTTAATTCAATGAGAAAATGTTTCTTACAAAACTTGTAGATTAAGATGATGTACATTTTTAATGTTATATAGATGATTTTTGTGCATTCGTTATTTTATCGGAAAATTTAAAAAACAACAAACAAAAAAAACATGTGCATCCTTTATTTTTATTTTCGTAGGATTTTGTTACTTTCACGTTGTTAATTGAAAATACCTCGTTTCTTTTTAACTTAGTGAGAAACTGTTTTCTACGAAACTTTTAGACGAGGATGATGTACATCTTAAATGTTGTATACATAATTTTTGTATAATTAATAGTTTTCCGAAAAAACCAAAAAACGAATGTACTCTTCCTGTTTTTGGTACAATGTTTTGTAGTGTAGGGTAGCGTTATCTCTGAATGTATTAAGGTTTCTATTCTTTTGAAAGAAAAGAGTTTTCTTCAATAGTTGTGGCTGAAGACAGAATACATAATTGATTATTTATATATCGTGTTTGTGAAACGAATAATTTTTGACAAAATCGAATATAAGTTGTACCTCTCCCACCTGCCGCATAAAGTCTACCAATACAATGGAGCGACATGGCTACGTTAATCGTCTAAATTTTTAGATTTTTTTTCTCGTTCTACAGAACAACTTTACGTACCAAATGTTGTAGATTATACATCTTTTATTTTTTACACAAAATCTTTGTAAACTGAAAAGCTGTCGAGAAAATCGTGCATAACTGTACGTCCTCGACATTTCACGTCGTATCGCTCATCACTATCGTAAAACGCACCTTTTTCTGCGAAATATCATTGAAAATTCCGCTTCTTTCATTCGTAACGTAATGTGCAATATTGATGTTAACCATATGGCTTTTAATAAAGATTACCAAATTTTTTTCCACCTTTGTCGTAAAACCCACTTTTCTTTATTCCCCAATTTCCCAGAACCATTTCAAGTAAACACTTGATGCAGCAGCCATATTTTTTTTGGGAGAGGGGGGGGGGTTGGAAAATCATTCATTTTTTTTTCTGCACTTTACGTCCATTCGTATTAAGAAAATAGTAGTAATGTGGTACTAGTGGTGATGTTGCCATGTGCTCTTTCATTCTCATCTCGCGCTCCCTTTCTTTCCGCATGATTGCCCTTAAGCAGGTCTTTCTGCTAGTCATCCATCTGGGACGGGGTAATTACTAACCTTGGTCCAAGAACAGATTTGTCGCCAGTTCTAAAACGGAAAGGGTGGGGGGGGGGTTGTCTTGTTATAGAAGAGTATTATACAGTAGTAGTAGTAGTTGTGGTAATAAGAATTTTTGGCTGGCAACAACAACGACGACGACGAGGGGCGACAAGGTATTCGAATGGCTCTTTCAAGAAACGGTGATAATGCAGTCAATTTGTCTGAGTGCCAAAATTTGAGGGTGGGTAAGGTGAGGCTAAGAGGTGGAAGATGAAGACGAAAAGGAAAAAAATGTATATATCTAACAAGCCTAGTGACGCCATTGAAATTACTACCTTTTAGCAAAACGACTGATCTGCTCAGTGAGGTTAGAAAATAGCGGGGGTGTAACGCCATCTTTTTTCTTTTCTTTTAAAAATTTAAAGACCACTTATTGGGTCAACCATATTGGTCTACGATTTTTTGGTTTTTTTTTTACATCTTAACTGAAATTAGATCAGCAGAGTTCGTGGGAGGGGGGAGGAGAGTTATATAGATATTTTTTTTGGTATTATTACTACTTTGTCAAATAGACTTTTTCAGTACTCTATAACGTTATCTTTAATTGACGTGATTTGCGATTATAAGTATATTTAGTAAAAAAAAATTTTATTTTTGGGAAAAAATATATGTATATGTGTAATGTTGACCAATCGAAAGGCAGCATACACTGAAATTCACCCAATTTTCGCAAAATCACTGGAGTTTTTTGTATGTACGTTTTGCCAAGATAATGTGGGGGGAAGGGGGGTAGTGTTGTTAGTAGACACCCAAATGGGTCTTAATTGCTTCTAATTAGTTGTGTTTTTTTTTGTAAGGTAAATTGGCAGTGAGGCGATTTTATACAGCAGCTGTTATTAGTCGTTTTCACAGTTGTTTTATGATGACTACAGTACTTTTGTGTGTTTTACAACCAAACTGTACAACTTTGTCTAATTGCGTCGAATAGAGTGTAATTCACGCGTGTTAATGAGTTGACTCTTATCAGGCTTAATCGTGACATTTTTTTACAAAATTCTGTTTAAAAAAAATAAACTTTTCAACAAAACTTTCTTTTAGAACTCCTACTAGCTTATGTCTTAAATTGGATCAATGTTAAATTTAACACCATGTTTCGTGAAAATTGGTTTAGCCATTCTTGTGTTATATCCGCACAAACAAACAGACTTTGAATTTATTTATTTTTTGCTTTAATCTAGCATACAAACACAGACAAATAAAGAAACAGATATTTTTTGTCATCGTTCTATGCTAAAAAGGAACTACTAATTTTATTTGGTTTTTGAACAGAGTGGTGTAAATAGAATACCGTATAATTTCATTATATATACATATATATAGATAAATAGTTTTTATTAGTTACTAGCTGAGCCTTAACGCGCTGCTGTTGATTAATAATCATTTGCCATTAACTTATTTTTATTTTTAAGAAGAAAAAACAATATTCGACGGTATTCCAAAAGCATAGTTCGGTGGTACTGAAAATTAAACAACCGGATATCGACCACTGTCAACGTAGCAAAATACTATGATGATTAATATATTCAATAGTTAGATGATTAAAACATTCAATAACTTTATTATCGACTCAATCTTCTTCAATAATAACTAACTTATCCATCATCGCAATGTCGTTTATCGACGACGACGACGATAATAATAGCACGCACGCCTAACAACGTTGATCAGGTCAGTGGAGCAGCTAGTGGATTAAGTTTCTAAGGGGCAACGAGTTGATGGGGGGTAGAGGCGCGTCGAGGGGCAGCAACAGAAGAAGTAGCAGAACAATCAACTCAACTCACACACTCGAGTGTGTGGGTGTGTATGTGAGGGAGGTAGTGGTAGTAAAAGGACGCACGCGTATGGGTCATTGTCTGTTGCTGATTGCTCAAATAAGCGGTTAATAAGGCAGAGAGAGGGCAGCCGACTTCTTTTGCACGGAAGCCTAATTGGCTTAGACACGACGAGAAAAAGAAGGAGGGGGGAGTGTGGGTTAAGAGAAAGAAGGCTTAACGGCGCCTAATAAAATGATTTCATAACGGGGTTGTAATGAGGCAATGGTGGTTGGTGAGACGTGCTGAGACGGAAGTGGTCGCCTCTGGGTGCCTTTGTGAGA
>JAQIWH010003508.1:0-19695 GCA_034695005.1 Cryptops parisi
GTATATTAGGGGCTGTCAAAATACGGGGGGGGGGGTAGGTTGCTGAAGTTAGAAGGAGATTCGCCGACGAAGAACTTCGTTCGCTATGGCGCCCATAAAAACATTATGAGAATTGCTCTCGCCGAAAAAGATGGAGTAATGAAGAAATAAAATTTCACGTTCAGTTCAGCCTGATTTGGCCAGAAAACGCGAGGTCGCTGAGAACCTAAATCCCTCTACCCCCAAATTCATCCACCTCCATTTCTTTTCCTTCTCCCCATCGTCGTCTTTTATCTTGTTTCAACTTAAAGTCCGTCTACTTTTCTGGCTTCTAAGTTTTCTTCTGATAGAAGTACTGTAGTTATAGCAGTATTCTTTTTATACGAGATAATATTTTTTGTTCAAAAAAAAGTTATCTGTGTGTGTATGTATATATATACATATTTATAGGCATACATACAGATATATATGCATACATACACACAGTAGGCTACAGTATATACAACCTCAAAAAAACGTAGGAATGTTCATTATATGAAGTGACTTATCAGAGGATTGGATATTATTAATGATTATTATTAATTGGTAATCTAGAGTAACACGGTTTCCTTGGGGCGATATAAGAGGTTCATTTCTAAGCATTCTCGATGTTGAGGAATTGTTACTCTTTCAAGTCACGTCTGACCAATCGTCCGATGGGACTTGTCGAGAGATCTCACAGCAGGAATTCGCGTAATACAGTTTCTCTCGTGAAAGTGACTTTACTTGGAAATGTATCGGGATGTTGAGCAAAGCCTTATACCGTGTTGTAAATGTCAAATAGTTGACGGCAAATTGGATTCCTATATTTTTTTTTCCTCTGAAGAAAAATCAGCGAAAGCATTGACATCAAAATCAGCTTGATAACCAACTTTAAGTTGGATTTTGAAACAAAAATACGTTTATATAATTTTTTCACGTGGTATGATTAAATTATTAGTATACAATTTTTAATTTTATATATATAATATATACTGTATATACGTCGTATATTTACTGAAATATTTTGTAATTGCAATTAAATTTGAAAATTTGAAAACTTATCATTTTCCCCAAAACTTATAGATAATAGTTTAGTATTGATATTAAAAATGTTAGAGATGAATAGAATGATGAATTTATGATGAAATATGATTAGAATTTTTTTTTTAAAATATATATATAATTTTTTCATATATTATACTTAAATATCATTATTGAAATTTTTAATCATATAGTATACATTTCACACGGTATCAGAAAAATAAGAGAATTCTGATGATAATGAGGATGGCCATCATCATCGTCATCGTTCTCATTTCTCTCGAGACGGAACTGTACAATTTATTGCTTACTACTTGTTATTACCGGCCAACAATTATCATTAATGCTCGCAATTAACAAACGGGCTCGTCTCTCTTTTCTTCTCAAACTGTAATTACATTTTACGACTCGAAACGGCTCCAGCACATAAAAATATTCCAAAGTCGTCGTCTTCGTCTTCTTCTTCTTCTTCTTCTTCACTTCTTCTCTATCTCTTTTGCGTGCATATCAATTAATGGTTGAACTTCTTCACCTCGCAGTTAAAACCAAACATTTTTAAGAGGAACCACCGACTGATGATTTATTATCACTACACATTCGCCTTGGTCGTCATTTATTTTTTCCTGTTTTCATTCTTCCTGGTTTGTAATCCCTTCTCTGTTTCAGTGTGGCTGGTTAATGAAGATTCGAATGGTCAATACGTGATCAGCATCTATTTTTTTTCACATATAGATGTTCACATTTTGTTGGGATAATAAGGAATTATTCAAGTTTTTGGTATAGTCAAATTGACTACTTGTATTATTTATGTTTACTTTTTTATTAATATTATTATTATGAAATAGGAAAAGAAATTGTTGGGTGAGCGTTTCAATTATTTTAATTTTCGATCGTAAAACTTTTAACCTTTTCCCAACATCGAGTTCATTGCAAAATAATCCTCCGTGGAATGATCACGAAAATTTCACAGCCAATAAAAGGGGTTGGTTTGGAAATGCCATTATTTTTTGGTTTTTATGAGTTTTTTTTTCCCCCAAGTTGTTTTTTTTTTTTTTTAGCTTTTTTTTTAAAGAAAAATAAGAAATGGAAGGGAAAAAAAGGTACTTAACCAATTTCAAAGTCCTATAAATCAAAGATTAGGATTGTTAGTAAAATACCTTCACGTAGCCATCATTTCTTGATTTTGTTAATATTATAATTTCAGGTTTTCTTTTTTGAATTTTTATTTATTACGAACAAAAGTCAAAAATTTTTACAGTTTAAACTTGAATATAATATACTACCTAGTAGATGCAAGAAAAGGTCTGCAACGCAAGAAATGTGCAAAAAATATGCAACAAAATTATGAGAGTTTGTGCGGCAGTGTACAAGTGACTAAACGCTGGAGATTTGCCACCATGAAAATATCGATATGTGCGATTTTAAGGCAAAATTTGCGTCAAACGTAACGCATGCATAAATTAAGTATTCGTTTATATAGCTTTGTTTTTTTTATAGTGAAGTATTTTACACGGTGTCCCAAAAATTCTCCATACATAGATAATGACCTTTTCATGAAAATCGTTCTAACTCCGGAAAGCAAGCATTTCCGACTCCATGTTTGTTGGACATTTTCTCCTTGTTCATATCCTTAGATCTTATTCTCAAAGTTTGTATAGATTATTTCTATACACCCTGGGATATGACTCAGTTTTTCATAAATATTCAGTTTTTCATTGTTTGGTTTTTCATTGTTCAGTTTTTCATTGTTCAGGTTTTCATTTGATTAGAATAATTTTGTTTTTATAACATAAACAATTAACTAACTTTTTCCATGATATTTTGTCGAAATATAGATGTTCCGTTCTTTAGGATTCAGTTAATATTTATATGTGACCCATGTTAAAGCGTTTTTTTTAAAAGACCCAAGTCCAACAACTTTGACGCTCGTTAAAACTAGTTAAGAGTTGGTTTTGTTTCATTTTTAAGTAGTTACAGTATCGTCAAGGATGTGAATAATAAAATCATTATATAAAAATTAAGAATTTCCAGTTTTAGTTGTGTAAAAGAGTTTCTTCGTTTTCCCCCCCAAAAAAATTGTAACACTGGACTTAAGCCCGTTTAAAAAATAAAAACGATTCACATATTCCTTTTGGTTGGAAGACGAAAGAAAAACAAACACGTTTAGTGTCAAAAAAATCTTTCACGTTATAAATATTTTTCGCCGTACACGAAGATGGTTTTTTCTAAGACTGCCAAACAGGGTGTAAAACTGAAAGCAAAAAAATAAAAATAAATTACTGCGAATAAGAAGAGGGTATAAAAGAAAAACGTATTATCCGAAGTTGAGAAAGATCAGCTGGGGCTCGTAAATCGAGGCTCGGTAGAAACTTCGATGGGGTTGGCAGCGGCAAAAATTGCCTAATTATTGTTTTTCCTCGATCGGAGCCGAGGTCTCAAACAGGCCGGAACGTTTATGCGTAACAAGATTTAATTAAGAAGTAAAATACGAGCATGCCCGAAAAAGAAAAAGTGTACCATGTACGCCCCACGCGTAATTGTAGGGTTTTGGAAAGGAACAGGCTCAGCGGGCGGGCCCCAACCTCGCCTTAGAAGCCTGTAATTTGGAAACGATGACGTCAGGGGAGGGGGCAGATGAAAAGCTGAAGAGTGAGGAACGACTAACACTTAAAATACCCATCCTCCCCATACACTTTCCTTCATTCCTTTTCATCTTGTGTGTGTTATTTGGGCTGTCGAAGTTCACGCCTCTGCGCATTTTGCAACCATTCATCACCTTTTAGGCCTATTTTTTTTAAGGAAGAAATCTTCTGCCTTCTAATCTTCTTCTGGTTCTTTTTTATATTTATATTATACACATATATTTATTTTTTTGGGTGGTTGAACTTAATAACAAGTATTGTAAATGAATTATTTTCTAGTTTTATTCCACCCCTCGAGTCGTCGAAAATGCCAAGTTAATCACACCTATGTCGATGATGCGTTGTGTGGTTTTATGCTTTTTTTAAACACAGGGATGGGTGACGTTTCGAAATATGCGAGGGTTGTTGTTCGGGAAAAAAAAGTTTTGATGGAATTCGAAGATCGAAATCACGGGATTTCCTTTTTTTTCAATGTATTTGTAGAGTAATTTTTATTTTTTTTAATGTTTGTTGTGAAGGATTTATTTCTTATTTTTATCGCCATAATTATGCCGTATATCATCCTACCGTAATTTTTTAACTTTCGTTTCACGCTCGTTACGGGTAATTTTTATATAATTTTATTATTTATGTATTTATTTATCCAGTTGACAGTGAAATAGACAATGTGCACCTGCTGTGTTATGGTACGTTTTATATACACCAGTTTTGCTATGTTTTTTTATTACAATGTGCCACGTTAAAAGAGAAGAGTTCGATGGTCATAAACAAAAAACAGACTCTTTTTTATCGTAGCATACGGATCAATTTTCTTGTCAGTGTAATTTTTCTCCGTCGTAAATTTACGAAGTTGTCATTTTAACTGCCGTCAACGTGAAATAACAACAACGAAAAATAACATTGTGGGAAGAGATGAATCTCACGCTCTAAAATGTATTTCAACGTTTATTTGATGTTTATATTCACTTCGGTACTTATTATGTTTTAATTATTATTCGTGTATTTTTGTATTTACATATGATATATCGTAGTAAATCAATTAGTCTTAACTGGTATATTGTTGTATTGTATATTAACTCATCTTAAATGTATGGCGACAATATCAAAAAATTGGTTATATTTATATACAATGCTTACAAAAAATTAGAGGATATTTCAAAATGGTGTGAACATTTTGAAATATTGCCTAATTTTTGTGAGCAGTGTATACTATATATGCTATAATCTACAATAAATAAATTTAGTATATACAGTGTGCGCCGGTTATTATAAGTACAGGCTTAATCGAGCATAATACAAGTACATTAAAATATTTTTCTAAGCATACTCTTTATATACTGTCATATACAGATATACTGTACGAAAAATATCAATTTTTGATTTCTGCGTGTTTATATTTATGCGAATTAAAATTAATGCAATCTTTGAGTAATTCGATACTCAGTGGAACCGTGTTTTGAGTAATTCCCTTTTTGATTTCTGCGAGTTTTGATTTCTTTATTTATATATGTTTTTTTACATTAAACTTATGCAGTTTATTTATGCGAATAAGCGAAATGGTTCTCTATTATACGTGGTTTTTTTGGTATATTGGACTATACAGTATATTCTGATGAACGACTTTAGATGGCAATATACGTTCAATTCCCAGCTCGCTCACGCACAAACTCAAAAGTGAAGCTAGTATATAGAGTACAAAAAAGTTATTAGACCGACGAGGTATGCGACATAACCATAATTTTTAGTGCTTTTTGAAACGCTTTGTATTAAGTTAACACTGTTAAGTAAGTTTCTTCGCAACCACGACTCTTAATGTTTTTTTCACCATCCGTTACAACAACAGCTTTGGTCTTTTACACACAAACATCATCATCATCATCAACAACAACAACTGCAGCACGAGTAGTGCAGGAGCATTGCAAAGGCGTTGGAATTATTTATGCGATGAGGGCGGCACCGCGTGGGTTGTGGTCGACGCAGTGGCGACGCCGCTAATGACAAATTAATCGGAAACAACTAATTGCGACCCATTTGCACCAAACCTTAAACCGTCGGTAAAGGTCGACACTAACATCTACCACCACCACCACCACTACCATCACCACCACCACTACCACCGATACTTGTCCTTTTCATAACGATGGTCACTTGCAAATTGTTCTCCAAACCGCCATCGTTCATTAGGACGGTGTGTATTTCAGTGTGTGTTGTTTGAAAAGAAGAAAAAGGAAATTAGTATTAAGGAGGATAAAAATTAGGGTGGTTTGGTGTTATTATGGATGCATTCGCATCAGCTGTTACTTGGCTCGAATGGAAGAGGATAACGATTAAAAGTCGAAATCAGTGCGAGGCAATGGCCATTGTTCTTTGACTTTGCTAACCACAGCACTATGAGTTGTAGTAGTAGTAATAGCAACAGCAGCTTAGGATTGCTGCTAATTAAAGCGAATGAAACCCGATAATGACTGAGTGATCATTTGCAATAATAATAATAATAAAACCACGTAAGGTGATTTAAGAAAATTTTAATTGCAGTCTTTTTTTCTTTTTTGAGACCGTGTTAATTACCGATTCAAAATATCTCCATTTTCTTCCTTTTTCCTTGTATTGTATTTTTTTAATGTTATTTTTATATGAGTTTATGAACAACAGATTTTCACTCGTAATTTCTTAACACGAAATTTTATTTTGTAAGGTGTTCACCATGAAACTCCTGTTTCACTGAATGATAATACTGTTGGAGTTTCATGGTGAGACAAGTAAAGGGTGTCCGAAAAGTCACTGTGCAGTGGAAAAGGTGTAATAGATTTTACGACTGCACAGTGACTTTTCAGACACCCTATATATTTGTTATATTGTGTTTTCATATAACATTATTCTATATTATATTTCTATTTTATATTATGTGTGGTTTGGTCTGGTCATATATTTTTTATATAATGTGTTATTATTTTTTATAAAATTTAATTATTAATTATTTCAAAATTTTTAAATTTATAAAACTATATTTTATTCTAAAATTATCACTGAAAACTATTTTATACATTTTTTATTAAAAATTTATATTTCACTACAATCTTCAATATTAACACATATTATTTCGCTAAATTCATTCATCATTATATTTTTATTATAATTAAATTTTTCAAAATAAAATTGTTTAATAAAAATTGTTAAATCTGTTTTTTATAAAACCACATTTTTAAATAAAAAATGTTTTAAAAATCGTAATCTTAAATTTTATATTTTTATCAAATTCAATATACACTATATAATAGAATTATAAAACTGATCGATGTTTATTTAATATTGTTCCAATTTTAATATGTTATAAAAATGACAGTTATGCGTTATATACTCGTATAATATGTACAATTATATATACAGTATACTTGTATATAGATAAGTCAGCAATCCAATTGCATTTCTGTGTGCTTACGTCTAATTTCTCTATTTATTTCTTTAATGCACTGTGATTTAAACGAAAGTACAGGCTAGCTTAAATACATAGTTTATGTTCTTAATCCCGAAATGAGCATTAATTGAGCTTTTCGAAGCGATTATCATAATTGATGTTTACGTGCGAAATAGTCCGATGATGTTAAGCATGATCTATGGTGAGACGTAGATTTACGGTATATAAAAATACGAGGAACTAAGTTGTGTGTGACACGGTAATTTTACTTTTCTAAAATATACGTTTCTCTACCTTATTAGTATAAGCTTAACTTTTCATCCGTGAGAAACAAGAGTGTAATTGCACTCATTTCAATGTTACTTCAGTTGTTGAAAACTTCCATTTTTATCGCCTTTACCCGAAAATGTTCTCTCGGTATAATTTGTATTGTCATTGACGTCAATGCATTCACGTTAAAAAATTATGTGAATCGTGATATCTTTTTTTCTAATATAGCTTTTTTATATATACTTTGTACAAACAATATTTTATTCTGTTGGACTTTTCTATTCTATAAATTTATTCATTTTTTTTTCCTCGATATAGTTTCATTTTTCATTTGACAATTTATGACAAGATATCGTTTACGTGAACCTATGCTTATGTCATAAAACCTATGGGAGATGTGTCGCAGGTTCGATTCTCTGTCATAGTTGTATAAATATTTTTTTTTTGGAATAGGTTTGTGGTGTTGGAAGTTAAATACGCCCCAATGCAAGAGTATGTGTCGTATGTATATGTGAGGGTAGGGGAGAAGAGGACAATATATGCAAACGATACGATTGGAAGAGAGGGGGGTGGGGGCATAATGGGGCGCGTGGTTGGCGTTTCGTCGACAACTTCTTAGTATGCAATGCGAGAGGCGTGAAAAATGGTATTGCTTCACGTGAGAAGAGCGTATGGTAAAGAAAAATTGGAAGCTGCGCCATGCTGATAATGGCAAACAATATCCCCCTCCTCAGTTTTTTTTTTAACTTTAAGGGGGGTATAGACCCGAATTTATGTGTTTTTCTTTGCCTACTTTAAAATGGGCTGCAAATTTTCGGGTGTCGCCGCATTTGTGTGGGTGATGGTGGTGGAACGTGCGCTAAAAGAGCTCTTCCGAAAAACTTGCTTCTCTCTGTGTGTGTGTTTTTTTGCTTGTCCGAGAAATTGAGGGGAATGGGGGTTGATGTGTCAAACTGTTTCATGTCGAATCTAATACACTCAACTAGGTTTGGGTGTTTTTATTGGGTAGTAGAGAGGATAAAGTTTAAGTGTCTTAATGCATTTCTCGTTGGGCTATGAAACTCGGAATGAGTTCTACGAGTTTTTGTTTGTGTTGAATTATCTTTCATTTTTATCAAGTTGGTTCGAAAAAATATTGTTCGCACTAACGTTCCGTAACAGAGATGAACCTTGTTCAGAATATTGTTTTCATTTGCTAATTTTATTCCATAGTTAGTACGGTAGCAATTTCCTTTAGCTGATCATGATATTAATCGATATGTGTTATCTATATTACTAAAAAATTTGTGAGACGGATGTGACGTCAATATCGATGTTAAACTCGATATACAAGTAATCAAGTACTTTGGTACTCGAATTTGACTATAAATGAAACTGGACTGGGGGATAAAGAAAAAATGAATAATCTGTCTGGGGTTAGAGAGTGACCAGTGACTCGCCCCTGCTGGTTACTATTTTTGGGTCAACCGTCGCTTGCGACGAGAATGACACATTAGTATAATTTGTAAATTTTGTCTCAGAATATCCGTCAATCGTATACAGGGTGTTCCTGAAAAGTCAAATTCAAACCACAGATGCTACACTCATCAAAATAAAGCAAAAAGTCTATATAAACATGGTCTAAAAATTTATACTAAATTTTATACTTGCTGCAGCGATTATGAGGCAATAGGTATATGTCTTTATGTGACTTCACTCTGTGATATCTCGGAAAGGAAACATTTCTGGACCAATGTTTATATGGATTGTTTGCTATGTTTTGATGCGTAGCGTTTGTGGTTAAAACTTGACTAGACCTTACAGTAACAACCTTTATATTTACACAAATAAATTACTGGTATTATTAAATTTTAAAAACGTTGTTCTATATTTTTCTATGATCGTAAATAACAACATTTTTTTCCTAAAAAAACAACTTTTTTTGCTTCGATAAACGTCAGTTAAGTCGGTGAGTCATTTTCTGCAAAACTGTGTATTGTGTAATACTTTATATCACTTGTCTCTGATCCAGTTTTAAAATCATAAAAGGTTAGAATTTATTGTTCACACATACCAGATAAAAAATTTATTTTACCACAGTGCTATTCAATTATTTTCTCTAAAAAAAAAAAACAGTCTATAAACTTGTATATATTTTTTCCGCCATTTGATACGTCTGATAAAAGATATTACTAACACTGATCTAGATTTTTCACATCAACCGTAATGATTTGTGTGTCCCCAATTTTTTTCCCCCTTCCAAAGTGATCTATGGCTGATGGACCAAACTGATACTCTATTAGGTGCATGTAAACTCATTACATTTTGCGATAGCGTGGTAGAGTGAAAAGAAAAAATAACAACACTAGTGAACAAGGAAACGCGTGGAAAATTAATAAAGGCCTACGGGACACTTCCAACCAAAAAAAAATAAAACTAGATGATGTCACCCTCATCAGTACCAACAACAACAGCTTATGGAAAAGCTGATGGGTAGAGGGCCTATTAGATTTAGTAGAAAAGAGCGAGACCGCCCACGCGCAAAGTGTCAAAGCTATCTGATTACAGGGAAATGAATGAATGACTCATTCAGAGGGTGTCATGAACTCCAAAGGTGAATTGACATCCGTCACCACGCCTCCGAATTTCCATCACATCAGCAAAACAGCCCCATCATTCGTTTATTTATTTTTTTGTAAATATAAATGACAAGTAATCTTTGTAGAACATCAGGTTAGAAGGTTTCGAGCCCCCTGTTCAAAGAACAAAAGGCAACAGTTTGGCATTGGGAAATAGAAAATTGTTCGGAGAAAATAAATTAAATGATCGTTTGATCTATTTAATATATAGGATTTCATCGAGGTTTATCAAGAATAGTTTCTTTTATACAGGGTGAAACACTTCAAAAAAGATCTTGTTTCGAGGGATTCCGTGGTAATATTTTGTGGGATAGAATGTTGAAAATACACGTAGTTGTCAATTTGTCTTCTGTGATTTTAGTATAAAGCTCCCATGAATTAGGAGTTGGGTGGAAAAACGACTTAAATCTACTTACGTCGTTTATCCCTAAAATGCGTATAGGGGAATTGTTTTTGATCATAAAAACATTGAGTTGCATATAATTTGCACTTTCAGATCTTGTGGAGCAACAATATGGAATGTGATTAGATTTATTGTAAATCTGAAAAGTTTTATGATTTCTTTCTTTTTGTCGCTTCACTTTCTGGTTTTTTCACTCGCTTGCTTCCCTTTCAAAACAATGGAAAAGATAGTGATATTTAAAAAAAAAAGGCGTAAATGCATTTATAAATTAGCACGATATTTGAAATAACGGCGTAATTGCAATTTTTAATTAGTCTATCAACTAAAGTTAACAAATTTTTTGTTTCCTTTCTATAAATATATAGTTAATAGGAATTTTTTTATCTTAAATTTGAAAGTACCAGAAGTTTTTGCACTTTTTCTCAAATCTACATTTCATTTAGTTTTAGTCCACTCAACTTTTAAATTAAAAATCGCACATAACAACATCTTCATACTACACCGAGTGCAAGAAATTAGTATTTGTGCCACACGTTGCGTACACATTAGTGATACTAGAAATAATTATTATATTTGTAGTATTAATAATTATCTACATTTAACCTGAACCTAGCATAAATAAAAATTTTATACGTCAATATTTTCATGAAATTTTAGTGTTTACTCACTTGTGCACTATCGCACAGGTTCGCATAACATCAACATTTTACTCGAATAAAACGAATATCTGGATTTATCTCGTCGCATAATAACGAAATCGCATTTGAAAAACGCTCATGAAATGAAGATTCCCTCTAAATGTTTATCATTCCTAGGGCAAGTAAATGACTAATGTATTGCAGACAGTTATCACGCGTTAAATTCCTTCGATAAATGCGGAAAAGGAAGGTGGTGTGGAGTAAAGGGAAGAAACTCTTAAAAAGAGAAAAATGTTTGTTTTTTCCATTTTTATTTTAAGAAGAAATGGGGGGGGGGAGGGCTGTAAGAAAAATGTTGTACTATAAAACTGTGTGAAACCGATCCCAAAGTCGACATCGGATTTTTCCGGAATTCCATTTCCGTCGCTGAGTGTTGAGAAAGAAGAGAGACATGTCGGCGGGAGGTATAAAGGAGGGGTTTAAAGGGGGGTGGGATGATGATGTATGCCAGCTTTCTCATCCCCATATTCTCCCCCTCCCCCCCTTTCTCCCAGTTTGAAATATCGTGGTAGCATCTAAGCAAACTTTGTTGCGGCGTGTCACAACGGCGCATCGGTCATAAATTACGGTGGCGGCATTAATTAGTACGCGTAATTACCGCGCTCGTGTCACTCGACGTCGTTTTAATGACAGCAAAACCCCGCTCCAAAACTCCCATCTTTTCTTTTCTACTACCCCCTTCTCTGTGTGTGTTCGTACTATCTTTTCATTTTTCCGTTTCCGCCGCAGGGATGATAGGAAAGGAGGAGAGAAGGGGAAAAGAAAAAGGTAAAGGAAAAGGGTTAAAATGTATATAAAGAATCACGTAAATTTTTCACTATATTTTTTTTTGGGAGGGGGGAGGATGAAACATTATTATCATTACTGTAGTCTGGCGTGTGATGATCGTCAAAATGTGGGGTTTTTTGTTTGTTAATTTTTATTTTACTTTATGTAGCAGTACTACGGATGTAATATCATGTGAGACAAAGTTGAACATCCTTTATTCTGTTATTTAAAATACAATCTTGTTCTCACATTTTGCACATGTTTATTGTTTTGAATTAAAAACAAATTGTGTATTTTTGCAAAGCCATTATATGATGTTAGCACGTGAGCAAGCTATCGCATGAAACATTGTTTAAACCATATTGAAACAAATAAAAGCCATTGTTTAAACAATGAAACCACGTCAAAGAAACATACGTCAAAGAAACAAAATTTACTCAAGTTCAAACTATTGTTCAAAGTCAAAAATTGACGTTACAGACAAAGATGATAGAATTGACTGGACATTGATTCGTTTAAATTTGTTACAACAAAATGTTACATGACTTCAGCCTATGTTAAAAAATTTCAGCTCGGAAACCTACCGAAAAAGAGCTCAAAGATGTTGAACCATTTCAAGCTCAGAGTATAAGTTAAATAAAAGAGGTTAAAAATAAACAATTGTGAGATTGTTTTGAATTTCAACAATAATAAACGCAACAATTCACTACATACGTTCCATGTATTCAAAAATAAACTTTAAAAAAAAAAACTTCTTTAAAATATCGTATCTTGAAATGTATCTAATATTTTACAGTAAATCTGTAGAACCACCAACATTCACCTGTCGAAACTTTATTGTTACGGTATTCATTGACGTTGACAATGGGAGATTAAGTTCAGGGGAAGAACTAAAGATTCGGTTTATATAAATATGATACGTTTCCTTTTTTTTTTTATCAGCTTTTTTTTTCGCAATTAGTTAAAAGTAGATGTTGAAGAAAGAGTGTGGTGTTGTAAACGGGAGTTGAACTTGGTGAACTTTGCCAGCAGGTAATGAGGCCCGTAATGGGTAACCCTTTGTGCCCGAACAAGCGCTGGGGCCAGGCTTGAGTGCGAGGGCGGAGGAGGAGGAAGAGGTAGATTCATGGACGGTCCAACATGTGCGCTTTGTGCGACTGGCAGCCAAGTAATCGTTATGCTAATTACCTCATTAGCATCCTCGTCAGCTGCTTAATGAGCACCCTCTACGGGAATCATTTTTCACAACACCAACCCTGGTCCGAAGGAGGTGACCCGCGATTTTAAAACTGCCAACCCTTTTACTCCCACTTTTCGAGGTGTCTTGAGGAAACTAGAAATAGAAGTTAAAACAAAACGCACACGCACAAAAAAAATATAAGTTGATTATTATTATTTTTTCTTTAATTTTTGAATTTTTTCGAAATTTTTGTTTTGTTTTGAAAAGTAGAAACTTTTGTTACGAAGTATGAATTTAATCCAGATTCTGTTCAATGTTCGAAATATAACGTAGCTTTTTTTTTTTTTACGTCAAACGAAATCTGGTTCAAATATTCAATTTGAACCGATGATTAAAAAGAATTCGGGCAATATAATGATAAGCAACATTTTTGAAATTGTTCAGGAGAGAAATTTTCTTGATGAGAAACTCCATAGAGTACCATACTGAACAAAAAAAATTATTTTCTACATTATGCCAACATTTTCTGGAAAATCCAGGATGTGGATTACTGATTAATAATTAATTAGTAACAAGCTAGAAACAGTACTGAGGATCAGTTTGATATAAAAATGCCATTTTGTTGGAAAAATTGAGGCTTATCACAATATTGTTCGAAGCCTTTCGAACATACCATATATAAATTTATAAGTCCAACGTATATAACATTACTATTTATTGACAAAGTTTTAGATTTGGGTTACATTTCTATTGTTTTATTCAGTCATCCTTTTTTTTTAGTATTATTATTATTATTGATATAATAAAAAAGTCACAAAAAATGAGTGCAGCCTTGCTTTTCGTGATTAAAATTCCTGGCAAAATTTTTTCATCTTTTTTCTTACTTCCATTAAGACAAAATGTCCCGTGGAAAGAAGAGAGAGAAGGGTTGGAAGATAGATAGCGAGGGTGGAGGAGAACGAATATTAAAGCTCGTGATGGCGAAATGAATTATGAACGTAATTAAGGATTTGACATCGGAGAATTCGATTTGGATGTTCGAATCGTCCGCGGGGAGATGAATGAAAAAAAGGTTAATGAAAAAAAATTAAACGCTTCGCTTTTCTCTCGTTTCTCCGTTCTTAATGTTATTTTATTATTAATATTACTATTATTATTATTATTATTAGTGCGTTTATTATTACTTTTCAAACTAAGATTTTGCTAGCAAAATGGTATGGAATTCTTGGTTCAAGCCACGTAAACTGTAAAAATGACACTATATAACAAAACTAAAAAGGTTTTGCAGGAAGAAAAGGGGGGGAGGGGAACTGGTCCCCTTTGGCTTTACTGAGAAATGTGCTTCTTTTGAATTTTAATTTCAAAATTTTCGTTTGGAAAATTAGTACCGATGGGTGTATTTAGGTTTCACTCATTTCACGTTCCCCAATTTGATTATTTATCATATTATTTTTTATTAATATGGATTTTATTTTTCTATTTTGCAATTTCCAGATATTACTTGTACATTTAAGAATGTTGGATCTGAGGTCTAGAAAACTGGATCTTCAAAGCAACTGAATTTTCAATTTACATAGTCTACAGGGTGATTCAAAATAATTATTGCTAACTTTCAATGGCGATAGGGGGCATGTAAGAAACAACTTTTAATAATGAACCATGGTCCGGAAATACTTTCATAACGATATACAACAAAATTAAAGAATTTTAATGAGTTATTGGTAATAATCGATAGTAATAACCAATACTTGCTGAAAATAAACCAACACGTTACATTTCACATTGAGAGTATATGACGTTCTCATTTTCGTAATTTCGTTGTATCTCATTACGAAAGTATTTGCGGACTATAGTTTATTATTTAAAAATGTTTCATTACATGCCCTGTAACATCTCTGAAAATTAGAAATAGTTATTCTAAATCACCTTGAATACATGACGGTTTTTTTTAAACGAGCTTAAGTCTAGTGAGGCACTTTTTTGGGGAACACGAAAAAATTATCTCACACGACTGAAAAACGCTTAATTTTTTTATCATGGCCTTATTATCCAAATCTTTAGTAGATACTGTAGTGTAACTACATAAAAATAAAACAAAACCAACTCTTAACTAGTTTCAACGAGCGTCAAAGTTGGTGGATTTAAGTCCTTTAAAACAAATTGCTTTAATATTGGTAAAATATAAAAAAATTAACTGACTTCTAAAGACGTGTATATTTCGACAAAATATCATGGAAAAGTTCATTATTTATGTTATAGTACATAAAATTATTCTTATCAAATGAAAACAATGAAAAACTGAATATCTATGAAAAACTGAGCCCTATTCCAGGGTGCATCAAAATGATATATACAAACTTTGGCAATAAGATCTAGGGACATAAACAAGCACGAAATTTCCTATGAACATGAAGTCGGAAACGTTTGCTTCCGGTGTTAAGACGGTTTGAAGTTGTCTGCAATGACGATAGAAACAACAGAATAGGCGATTCGACGTGATAATTTCGCCAGCCATTGTAGCGAAGCGTAGTGGATGGAGATGATTAATAAGGGTCCAAGTCTTGACTTAGGCCATTTTTAAAATAAACGCAATTTTTGTTTCTTTGTAGCTAGCGTGTAAATGATGTGATTTGAGCCCTTGCCACGGTAGAATGTAGCTCTACTAATGTCGATTCAGAAACGCTAAAAAAAACAACTTAAAATGACAAAAAATGTGACTTAAAAAAATCGATTCACATATATTATACAAGTATTTTACCTTGATGGCATTATCTTTACTTTTGGGTTGTTTTTTTTTTAAGACATTAATTTCCAACACATTTAATTTTCGAGATGCTTCGAAGGTGAGGGGGGTAAAAAAAAAGTCGTAGAGGTTAAAAGAGAACACACACCCCTAAAAAAAAATAATAATAATAAAGAGAAAGAAGAAATTAAGGGTTAGTGGAGCTTGGGAGTCTCGTGACACGACATTAAACACTAAGAAAGGCTTTCTAAGTGAGAGAAAGAAAAGAAGAGGGGGGTCTTCGTATTTTTTGTAAGAGCTATTAAAACGTTACGCTTGTGCCGTTGAACATTTATATTCCTCGTTTTAGTCGTATCAGATCCGTAGTTCATTCTCAAAGGGCGACGACGACGACGACAAACTACAGGTAGGGGATGTGGGTTTCGAAATTTTCTACGACCGTGTGAGGGTGATAGTGTAAAAAAAAGTTTGAGGGAGAAAATAGATTTGTATATATGTATGTCCATAGTTGGCAGGGTTTATTTTATAGAGGGAAAAAAATTAAAAATGATGAAGAGGATAGGGTGTGTTTTGTTTTTTTTTTAGGAAAAAGATAAACCAGAGTATCTACTGTTTTTGTAGTAAGAAAAGTAACGAGGTACAAGGAATAGGGGTCTAATTCCCACCTGCTTCTGTCGCGGGGGTTGATTAAAATGAACGAAAAAAAATAATAATGCAACAAGAGAGCGAGAGGAAAAAAAAAAGGGGTGGGTGGGTGTTATAGTAGTATGGGAACGAGAGTCAGGGGTGAAATAAAAGCCCCCGTTTTCGGCGCATGCGTCAACGGAAAAGCACAATGGCTGATAAGAAGGTTCGGTGCGATAACCCGCAGCTTCGTCTCTAGCATAATTACCTAGAAGCAGCAAATTGCAACTGCACCTCGTTGTTCTTATACTTACTACTATTACTACAAGTAGTAGTAATAGTAGAAGTACTACTACTACTACTACTTACTCTACCTATAATACACTCTATCTCAAAGTGTCGGTGCAAAAGGTGGGGGGGCTTCAAGAGACGGGGTGTGAATTTTTTCGCGCTAATGGAGGTTTTTTTGTGTGTTTTTTTTTTGTGTGCTTAACTGTTTATGAGAGCAGATTGCAGTTTTTACCCCCTCGCACCTTTATTTTTTTACGTATTTTTTTTACGGTTTTTTTGTTGTTATTCTTGTTTCCATTCTATTTTACGCACATTTTCTATCGTTTTATTTTATTTTATTTTTTGTTCGTTTTGGGCTTTTTGCTAGTTTTAGTTTAGTTCTTATATATTTGAAACGGTAGTAAGTTATCGTTTTCAATAACGTTGCATGTAACAATTCATAGTTTTGATTTGAATAAATGGCAAAAGAAGTATTCAGCAACACATTGATTGTCACATATCAGGTGACCGATTTTGAAGTGATATACGTATGTTTTAGGTAGGTATGAGTTTGTCTATTGGCGGCACTAGTTAGGCCCATATATGAGGCACGTTTTTTCATAATAATTTCATTATTGAATTTTTGTGACATACAACGTTCTTCCAGGAAAGCCTTCGATTGTTAAACGATTTTAATGATTTTATTCATTTGGTAAATGAATAAATAACCAAATAATATAATTATATAAATATTAGTAATATAATTATTGTTATTTACACCATTATTGTAAATAACAATAATGGTGTTATTTTCATCTTTGGTAGTGTTGTAATGGGGTAATCGAAAAATAAATTAAAATTGAAGAGCTGTTTATTTCTAGTTGTAAAGAAAACCACAACAACAATATTAATATCATAAAATTCGAAAAATATTTTAGAAAGAAAAAAGTATAATAAAAATTGAAAATATTAATAAAATATTTCATTAATATTTTCAAATATCAATAAACAATTATTAAAAATTTGGATGAGTAGTTTTTCTTTTTTTTAAATACTCTTTATGTTAGCTTCACTTGTGAGTGAGTGAATTTGTGAGTGAGCTTGGAATTGAACGTACTGTATACTGTCATCTACAGTCGTTTATGAGAATATACTGTATAGTTCAATGTACCAAAACACGCATAAAACGAGAACCGCATAGGTCTTTCGCATAAATAAAGTCCGATGTAAAAAAAAATGCATATATAAATAATTGAATAAATCGAAAGTTGCAGAAATCAAAAATGGAATATTCAAAACTCGCATAAATCAAATACCGAATGACGCAAAGATTGCATATATTTTAATTCGTATTAATCGAAAAATGCAAAATAGATTTTTTGCTTTATGTATGTACATACAGTATATCTGTATATAACAGTAAGTTTATTAGGGTGTATTTTTAATGTATTTGTAATAGTTTTTGTCATAAAAAGAATAAAATTTTACATAACTTGAATTTTTTTTCGAAAATTCACTATCTACTTGTCCGTGGAAGAATGTTTCTATGAAAACAAATGGATAATTCAGTAGTCTTAACACACAATGATCACCGTAACAAACTTAACAATTGGAATGCAAATTCAAACAACGTGAGTGCAAACAAACACTATCTCTACGTGCTATAGCACGGGTTACCTACTGATCATATACTATACACAGCATATGAAACACTAATAATTTAATAAATATCTCGGCGCACACGATATAAAGCAATTTGAAAATTGAAGATACACATTTTCCCTCAGGTTAACATCTAATAAGAGTCTTCTAGTCACTTAAAAGGAAATATCGAGTAGCCTATAACGATTAGATGGAAACTAATCTTTGCAGGGAAAGTGAGCTCGTCATTATGTCCTCTGGGAACGGAGCTTTCAGGACCCATCAGAGCAGAACAATGCTTTCAGTGTCACTTCTAATAAACCAATAATGATTATCTCGACCCTTCTGTCGTCTTTAAAAATTCAACGGTTAAAAACTGATGCAAAGCTTAGTGCGTAGGGTGATACAGATAAAATTGTATGTTAACTTCTAAAAGGGGTTTAGTAAAAAAATAAAATAAAATATCAAAGATGTTTGCGAATCATGTTTTTTGAGCTGTGACAAATATGGAACAGTTGTTGCCTCGTCATCTCGCTCAATTGGCTTTTGGCCGACATCAAAAGTATCACCATGTGTTACTTTGTGATTTTCAACATGAGGGGGGATATTTATATATAAAAAGGGAAAGGGGGTAGTAGGAGAAAACGCCAAAAAATGAAGATTGATGGATGCATCTTTTTTTTTTCCATGTAACCATTACGGTAGTATGGTGTTACATTTGTTGAGGGAAGACAACTGTTTGTCATACTTAAGTCAATTGACGATCAATGAGACTTTTTTTCCTTTAAAAAAATAAATATACAATCTTAGATTTATGCGGTTTTTGCTAATATCCGCGTAAGAATGCATTCTCGTAGACGCTTGTTATATGCGAGGAGTAGTTTATACGTCAGGAAGATAAAATTTGCACCAAACACATTCGAAAATGTTTGTAGGTCATTTTTTGACAAAAATATTACTTAACATTTTTTTACATTAAACTAGGCCCTTCAAATATTTTCTGTTACATGTGTTAAGCTGTGTACAGTATATAGATATATTGACAGAATTTTTAACTGACATTTTCTTCAACTTCTGGGGCGTGTTAAGGCGTCTGCCTATCAATTCAATATCAATGTTTATATCGATTATATCGAGTTTAACTAACGTCACATTTGTCTTACAAGCATTTTAGTAATATAGATTCTAAATTATTTATTTTTTAGTATATTAAAACAATAAATTATGGTATATTAGACATTGACAGACGTTCTCTTTTCTAAGAAATTTTGTTTCTTTTCAACCAATTTGCGAGAATTATATATTTAATTCTCTAAGGTAGACCCCACCTTTTAAATCCACGCAGGTTTACTATAGCAACCAGGGTAAACAATGAAATCCAC
>JAQIWH010003509.1:0-19692 GCA_034695005.1 Cryptops parisi
CGCAATTGGATGTCAGATTGTTTACGACAGATTGAAGATGACAACAACAGTCACAGGTTATTTCTAGAATTCATTACTTACTTTTTCTTCTCTCCCTCTTTTTCTCTTTCTGGCTCCATTATTCGGTTGATTCTCGGGGAATAATTAAGCAATTATGTCATAAAAGAGGGCGACTAACGCAAGAAGTTAAAAATCGTTAAGCTAAAAAAGTACTTTAGCGCAATAAAATTATTTTATCGCGATGTAGTTTTCGGTTTGTTTTTGCCTGGAAAAGAGCTCGTTTCGCAAACGTCACAATGTGATCACGTAGTGACCGAACTGTTAAAACGTGAATATTATAAAAGTAAACAAATAATTAAAATAAAATACAATATTATAAAAAAAAACGCTTTTTTTTAAAGACTTTTTGAATGAATGATTTGCATGTACAGTCGTGCATAGTTGCGTTTGATATTGTTGAAATTCAACACAGTCTCACAAATGTTTTTCATACCAACTAACTATCTGCCTAACTAGCTGACACTTTTTATTACATCGTACACTCCAAAGTGAAGTTAAAGAAAAAGTGGGCAGAAAACTGTTTTTGATAACCTCTTTTACAACCTCATCATCTTGAAGTGGGCACTCAAGTTGAATCATCCTGAAGGTCTACACTTTAAACAATGGTTGCTCACATATGCTATAAGTAGTAAACTATACATCAAATAAATGCATTTATCTTTGTGTATAACAATAGTTTAGTGGGTTAAGATGTAGGTATATCGTGAGGAACACTTTTCGAAGTTAAAGGGACCCTTTGTGTGACAAAATGTCGGTATTGACAGGACTTAGCCTCATCTAATGATACAGAACATTTTGATGCAACAAAATGGGCTACAATCCTAGTCTTTGTTCAAAATTTCAGCTCTGTGGGTCAACGGTAACCTACCTAAAAAAAATAGCTGAAACAGTTGAAACACTTTTTCAACGCTGATAAGTTAGATAATAGAGGTTAAAAATTGACAAGCAAAGAATAAGCGCCGTATACTGGGGGGGGGGCGTATTTTCATTCTTCGGTAGAGTCAGAGTGCGCGTGCGTTGTTATTTCAGATGTGGTTAAATCCCAACATTAAATCATCATTGTCAATGGAGGAAACAGTAGCAACTAATTTGTATGTAGCTTTGATGTTGGGATTTGAAATAACAATCACAACACATGCGCGAAATCAGATCTGGGGCTTATTTCCAAGCTTCGGTCGAGCAGGTCGGAGTGCGCGTGCTTAGTGATTATTATTACGGTTAAAGCCCAACATCAAATCCGTATCCATTTAGTTGTTACTGTTTCATTTGTCTTCAATGATGATAAGTGTTGGGATTCAACCACTTCTGCAATTCAACTCCCATCCGAATTAAACGAAACTTGAAAACACGGCTTGGGGAAAAAATCGTATAATTTTTATATGTTAATAAAATGTTGTGCGTTTTCGTTTCTAAAATAACAGACTGGTATATTGTTTGTATTTTTTGTTGTTGTTGTTTTTTTATGATTAATATTCCATGTAAAATAATTTTATTACTTTCGTTTTAGGAATGGGCCTGGGAGATAGAGACTATTTGATTTTTTTCGCAATTAACTTTTTGTTTACGTTTTTATTATATTCTTTGGTTCGAGTAAATTAGAAGTATATGTGGTAAAAAAAAATTAAAAAAATAATAATAATAATAATAATAATAATAATAATAATAAAAACACATTATTAAATATATACACGGTAGAGGTTTTTGATACAGAAAACTAGAAGGCAGTCCATCATTCTGTAATGAGCTGGGGCCAGGGAATCTAAGACAAGGTAATAATAGGGTAAGGCTCTGGCCGTATCGATGACTTTACAACAACTAACACTAGTCCAACACAACAACACAAAGAAAAATTAATAACGGAAACGTAGGTACTACGGGGGGACAAATTAAAAGCTTAGATGGCGGGGAAGAAGCAGCATTATTAAAGTCTCGCGAGAGAGATAGGAGTGAGAGATGATGCAAAGAGATAACGAGCCTCGTGTGCGTTTTTAATGGGTCCGGGCCAAACACTCCGCATCTCCTCTCATTTTTAAAAAAATAAAAATACAAAACAAAAAATTAGAAATTTATTTTTAGTGCTGTATTATATTTTGGTGACTCATTTTTATGTTATTTACTATTTTTTTTTTTTAAATAATTTTTTTTTATTAATTTGTATTTTATTTTTTAGTGTGGTTAGTATGTGCGCGTGAATAAAGGTGTCTCCTATTGCACTTAAGGGGGCTGGACTGAACACGTGTTGGTTGCACGAAATTAACCAATTCGGATGATATACAGTGCGTAGTAATGGGTATGTGTGTGTGTGAAAGATTTGGTGGAAATGGATAGCTGCGTGACAAAATGTCTCGCAAGTCAATCCAACAAAACGTTTGTCTCAAGTAGCTAGGCTGTTATTATTATTTGTTGTTATAATGTTGTATGATGAGTTTGATGACTCAATTCTTCCTCAGTTCTCTCGAGTCATCAAGAAAGATATTATATCGCCTGGATGACATTCCACCTTCGGATACATTTTCTTTTTATTATGCATCGTATTAATTTAATTGGGCTGATGCGTGATATGCAAAATGCTCTTTAAAATTCTCCAGTGACTAACTCGAAATCATGAGGGAAAAACGCGTGCAATTTGGCTCATTGAAACATTGATTTGAGTTGCAGTTGGGTTGAAACATGAGGATTTTCAGCTAAACTAACAAACAACGAAAAATTTAACAAAAAACATCGAGTGGAAAATTTGTGATTTATTAAAAATTGGTATTTAAATTTTTCTTATTATTTAAGAAAAACATGTATAACCCTGCAGCAGTATATGCTTTACGTTAAAAATACTTTTTAAACATACTCTTTATATAGCCTACCGTCAGATATACTGTATGTACATACATAATGCAAAAAATCCATTTTTGATTTCTGCAGGTTTCGATTTATGCGAATCCAAAACTAATGCAACAAGAGTGCTAATTTCGTATTGAATTTGTTTGTTTTGAGTAATTTCATTTTTGATTCATGCACGTATAAATTTATGCAAATTTTGATTAATGCGAATTTCAATTTATACGAAATTAAATTTATGCGATCGTAGAGTAATTCGATATTTGATTTATGCGAGTTTTGAGTAATTCCATTTTTGGTTTCTGCAATTTTCGATTTAAATTACATTTATGCGAATTGAAATTAATACAATCTGAGTAATAAACACTATACAGTAGTATAGTGCAGTAGTCAGTATACTACTACATATACAGTAGTCAGTATGTCTAATAAACGACTGTAGATGGCAGTATACGTTCGATTTTCAGCTCACTCACAAACTCAAAAGTGAAGCCAAATAAAGAGTATAAAAATGGTAAATATTAAATAGGGCTTACTATTACTTTAAAAATTCAACGTTTTGTATCTTGCATCAAACTTACAATACGTCGCTGTCGCATGACGAGGATCATGATGATAATGATGATGATGACAGAAAAAAAAAGAAGAATTCAATTTACACGAAACGCTTGTCGTTGTAAAACGAGACTAATTACGGGGCCTGTCTGATGGGAATCTGTTTTTCTAACTTGCCGGAAATAAATGGCGATCATCTTAAAAATATATACTGGTACACATACAGATATAACAAAAGAGAAACATGATGTGAGATGTGGTTCAAGACTCCTTCCAACTACATCTTATATCACATCTTTCATACTACATCATTTATATACAGTGTGGACCAAAACTTAAAACTCACTTAAAATGAGTGTGTTGGCACTGCTTGTTGTAGACATGACCATTTCACGCATCATATTTGACTTAATGATGATATAATTAATCCGACACTACCACACCGAACTGTTTATTATACTTGTGTTTTTTATATTGTTGTTTTAAATACATTTTGTTTTTTGTTCAAGCTTCGTTTATTAAGCTATACCGTAGCCTACAAGAAGAAGAACTTATGGAGAAAAAGAACAAAATCTTGTTCTTGTAGGTTATGACTATACGAATTTCTTGAACATGGATGAAACGAGACATTCCATTTTTTTAAGCAGACACTATTTTAATTATTCGATATGCATTAGTCAAAGAATATATAGCCTACATTTGAAAATAATTAACAGAGTTGTTTATCAATTAAAATTTAATTAGATTTTAATTGAAATGTACGATGCATTTTTTTATCTGAGTAAGTTGTTGCAAATGTTAAAAAAGCTGATTTATTCACGTTTATAATTTTTTTTTGTTCAGTTTATTTATAGTGTTTCTTTTGCGTGTTTTTCTTTAGTTAATTATATTGATAATTGATGGAAGATAATTAGAAAATTGCAGGTGATAATGTTTTTTAAAAAATTGGTAATAATACTACACCTTTTTTATACTCTTTATATTAGCTTCACTTGTGGTGAGTAAGTGAGTGAGTTTGTATGCTGGGAGTTTAACGTATACTGCCATCTACAGTAGTTTATGAAAATATACTGTATATTCCAGAGTTTCAAAGAACTCATAAAACAAGAACCGTATAAGTTTTTCGCATAAATACCAAACTCCAAACTTTAATATGAAAAAAGATCGCATATAATAATAAATAAATCGAAAATTGCAGAAATCAAAAATAGAATTACTCAAAACTCGCATAAAAAACATCAAATTACTCAACGATTGCATAAAACATTCGAATTTAAATAACATGCGAATTTATGCGATTTTAAATAAATTCGCATAAGTTGTTTTTACTTTCTTCTAATTCCAGTTTTAAAATTCTTATTTACTTGAGTTTTTTTTCCCCATGGGACGTGAGATTTTAAAATAAATAAATAAATAAGCAAATAAAGGATCTCTTTCAACAGCTGGGTCGATGTTTGTGCTGCGGCGGAGGATCGGACGAGATTCCGTCCAATTTCAATAACCCGAGCGACAGTGAAATTTAAACAACAATGTGCTGCAGATCAAAACTGAACTGCAGTAAATCCACAGTAAAAGCAGCAAAATCCACAGGAATGTAAACAATAACTAATGATTTTAAGGGTTTTCCTAGTTATAACAGTTATATATAGCTATAACTATTTACAGTTGTAATATAGTGTTGTTGTATAACATAGTTATAATTATTTTTCCATTTTATAATTTTTTTTAACCAAAAAAAAAGCATCTCTCCCATTATTATCATCATTTTATTCGTCTTTCCCCTTCTATTTTCTATCTCCTCGAGGGGGTTACGTAGCCGTTTGATCGGCGCTCTCGCACATCGAATTGGTGGTGAATGGCGTCTTTTATCTGCAGCTTTTCTACGACACTCAGGTGTAAAGTAGCAGGCGTTATTTTACGATTCCGGCGCCTATATTTAATTAATTAAAGGCGCGCGGTATACGAGGCGATCGGCGAGCGAGATGACCCGGGTGGCCAACTCCATGCTGGCCTATTAACGAACGCCAGATACGAAGATAACGACGACGACAACGACGACGACACATTTACCCACACATACCTCCCACTCACGCAGAAAACACAGACTTTTTAACCTGCAAACATCTTTTCTTTTTCACTCAAAACATTTTTCAAGTAGAGGAATAACATATTTGGGAAAAAAAACAACTCAATGGCATAGGAAAGTTATAAATCATGATTTACTTACTATATAACAAGCAAAAAGAAAGATGTACGGTACATAAAACGTTGGATTCAGAATAATTGATGAGCTTCGGGCAATATAATGATAAGCCACATGTTTGAAATTGTTCAGGAGAGCAATTAAGAAGAGCACAATTTTTTCTTAGAACATCAGTATATTACACAATTTTTCTTGTGTGTTTTTTTTTTTGGCTTCACAAAATTTTATGACTTTTCTTAAATTCTTACATAGAAATGTATTGATTTAGAGGCATGTCACATAATATAGTATTTAAGGAGCGTTTTTTTACACGATGATAGTTTTGGCGATAATGCTGTCATGACAGCAACAACTATTTTCGTGTAAATGAGGCTTCATATACAGTAATATCCAAAATATTTTTTTGACTATGTTTCAATTGTAGAAAACATTCAAAAATAAATATTAAGGTCGACATAGTTTAAACTAACAGTTTAAATTTAAGCCTTTTAAACAGGTTAAAAGGCGTTGTTTTAACCAACAGTCAAATTAAAATTTCAAAGAAATATTTGTTTTAACTGTAGCTAGTTAAACGATGTTTAAATTTTGAAAATTCGAAATTAAGAACGCAATGCACTCGTCACCCTATCCGCAATGCTATCGTCGCGTATACGCCGATAGCATTAGAAAGGAATAGCGATAGAGAGGTTCCTGGTTCGATCCCAGGCTAGGTCGAAGATTTTTTAAATGCTTCTTTTCTATATTAAAAGTGTTTTAATTTGTTGAAACTGAGAAAATGTTTTATCTTTTGTTTGAAGCATATTGCACAAAATTAAAGAATATACAGAAGTACAATTACGGGTACCACTTAAGTACAAAATAACGAATATACAGAAGTACAATTACCACCACGAGAAGTACGATTACCACTAAAGCCGATTTATAGACTTTGGATAAATTACATTTTCAGCATGTAACTGGTCTAATCATCTAACTAATGCCATTAGTTAGATGATCCAATGTCATGTTTTTATACCAGTTTCATCTGTCGCCTTTTTGTTTGATTTTTATTTTTATATTATGCAGTTGATGTAATGATTCTAACTATTCTTTTTATATTCACTCTTGATGTATTTTTGGTCCATTGGACTGTTTGATAATGAATAAGAAAATAAAAATAAAACAAAATATTTTAAACTTGGATAAATAACAAAACAAAAATGATACTAAAAAAAAAAGGAAAATCATTGAACTAGTAAATGTATGTCATGCTACGTGTAACTGGTCCAAAAAACACAGGACAAATGTCAGTATACTCGAAAAATTCATAAATAGTCTATATGAGCTAAAATTACATATTGTACAAAGTTTTTCAATAAATTGTCACGTGTTCTGTAAATATAAATAAAATAGTCATTTGTAAAAACATTCAAACTACTTATAAAAATACGGGTATTCTAAAGGAATTACATTCCCACCACTTAAGTTGTCAGTTGTCAACTACTATTATACTTATGTATCTAATATAATGTTTTGTTTTAAATAACTTTTATATAATAAAAAAGGAATATTTATAAGCAAGAAATTTCTAATGTGTTTTAAGCGAATAAAGTTACTGCTCTTCATAATGTATTAGATGTCAAATCATAGAAAAAACACCCAACTTAACTTTTCCGTTTTTCATGTTTTTTACTCGCGCAGCTGACGTATGCCGGTTCTTTAGAAATCAAACATGGTTGAAACCGTGTATTATCGTAACAACAAACTAATTTTGCTCTTTTCTTTTTGCCTTGATTTAATATTGTCC
The DNA here is from genome assembly GCA_034695005.1 of Cryptops parisi. NCBI lineage: Eukaryota > Metazoa > Arthropoda > Chilopoda > Scolopendromorpha > Cryptopidae > Cryptops > Cryptops parisi. The sequence goes on from JAQIWH010003509.1 coordinate 7,437, forward strand.
AATGAATTTGAAAATAAGCAATATTTCAAATTCACTAAAATTCACTAAAATTAGTTCTTAAAAAGGACCCTGGTTAAATGACCCCGAAAAATGACCCGCCTGAACAATAAGTTACTGAACAATAAGTTTAGTATTTATTTGAAACTTTGTATTTTTATGTTGAAATATACTTTTAGGTTCCTGATCATGTGGCTAAATAGCATTAAAACGACTCAAGTTCAGATGGTACGGTTACTTTTTCATATAATTTCTGTGGTATTAGCACAGACATGATGCTTGATAAGTTAAACTGCTGTAAAAGGCTAACCAGTTATTAATGCAAAGCTGTTTTTTCATAATTATTACTATTAAGCACATATACTCATTTAAATAATAAATATACAGTAGGCCTATATATGTAAGTTATATATATTTACATTTGCACTGACATTCATGCATACACATATACGAATGAGCAGTAGCATTAATTATATGTACATACAAACTATTATTAAAATAGATAATAAAATAAAATTAAATGTATTACATAAGCAAAATTTCCTTATGTACAGTACTATCTACTGCTTTTTAATTTTCGTGGTACGTGGAACGTGGGTGTATTAAATGCTTAAACTTCACGGACTGGTAAAGTCCGTGAACAATAATAACGTGAGGGTAAACAATGACATCCACGGGGAAATCATAACATGGAGACTCAGAAGTCAGTACACAAGTAGACCAAGTCCACCTTTGGGCGGTTTAATGTTTACACATGCAACAATGAGATAAGAATAAGTACGTTTCAGAGCTTCATCAGACAAAGTCCATAGTGCATAGGTTTGACCACCAGACGCAGTAGTGTTGCAAACAAATGTGTAGAATTAAATTGGGACTGGAAAGTGAAATGCTCGATTTCTCAAAATAAAGTAGGATGTACTTGGTCTACTTGTGCTCTGAGCGCTCCATATGGAAATATTAGATTTAACGAATTTGTGTTTAAATATTGTTATTTTACAAATGTACGTATTATTTCAATCACCGGTAACAATTTTTTAATAGAACTTTTTACGAGAAACAATTTGTACCGTACATATTAATATATAAAATCAACTACTGTGTGATGGTTTTTACTTCTGGGGTTACATTCTGAAACAGTATAATATTCACCAATTTGATATAATATTTTATTTTATTTTTATTCAGATTACACATCACAAACCAATATACTACCAGTTATGAAATCACCACCAAGTTATTCATCCTAATTGAGCAGCACCCACCAAATGTCATGTGTAATAATATGAACACATGACTGTAACAGTGCAGAATGTTTTGAATGAAGTAAGTGTAAATATCATTTGTATACCGGTACGCTAGTGGTGTTCTTGAACCAGTCAATGTAACATAAAAATGTTACATTGACTGTAAAACTGTGCATCAACAACAAGCATCACACTTCATAACATCTACAAGAATGGTGCATCAACAAACAACAAGCATCACACTTTATAACATCTACAAGCATGGTACATTGGTACTAATGGAACATATCACATTCTTCGAATGTTGGTGAGTACAACTATTTTTATTGTAATTTTTTGTTTGTTGTATGACAGTTTGTTATTAAAAAATAACTTATTATAGATACGTATATACACTATGAAAAAATCAAGCACAATGTGGAATCAAATTAGTTATCGCCTTGTTAGGTTTAGCCGATCTAGCGTTTCAAATAAGCTGTTTTGTTTTTTAACGTACAATTTTTTTTTAATGTCCTGATCGAGTTGAAATGCCTCTGTTGCATTATGTAACACAGTGTATAATAATAATAATAATGTATATAATAAGTTAACCGCCAGGTACATGGTAGGTGTAACACCCAATGGGAGCAAAAATTCCTACTGGGTGTAGCTACACGTTGTTGTTGATGATCATTTAAACCTAATTAATGGTGGTAGAAGACAGTGGAAATCATTTCACAAATCAAGTGTTGAATGATTGGGTTATCCGAGAAACGATCGGGAAGCACGTACCAAGTATATCCTTTGCATCCGGATGGTAATTAATACGGAACATTGATTGATGCATTCGTGAATGAGGAAAAAGACGCTCTTGGAGAGGTGAACGTACACCTGCCCTGAAGGCTATTGCCAATGAGTTTGCCAATTTTTTGTTGTTGTTAAGGCACAAATGTGTATTGACGAACGAAGTGCTAATTACTCCAATTACAATCACCTTCATTATGTAGACTATACTGTTTGTGAAACATTGATTAGAAATTGTGACTGAAGATAAATGGTATCAGATCCTTTATTATGTCTGCGTGTTGATTAATACATCAGTACACTATGTGTCACCTAACGCGAGATTAGAAAATACTGTATACAACTATTAAAGGATTAGGCGATGTTAAACGGAATGAAACGGATGTTTATGTATTTAAATGTTAACACTTTATGCATGAAAAATTATTACTAGTTTTATTAATTATTATAATTATTGTGCATTGTATAGTAACAGTAGTTCAAAGTACATAACGATATATACTTTTAATAATAGCAATGTTCAAATTTAAAATCCTAGTTTTCTTTTAATGCTTTTTTACGAGTATATTATTTCATTAATAAGTATAATTGAACGGCCTGATGTAAAAAAGTGTTGAGTTACATTTTTTTTTGTCAAAAATAACCAAAAATGATTTCCGAATTGTTAGGTACAATTCTACCTTTTTAACGCATAATTTTAAGCAAAACAACACTATGTGCAAAGATATTAAGGCAAGAATCGTGAAATAGCCCATAGACAGCAATGCAACTTCAGATCTTGAAATGCGTTTTCTTCAAAATTGTAAATTTTTCATTTAACATCTTTTTACACCAGGCTCTTCAATTAATTTATTGTTAACAGATGTGATATGCTTGTACTTAATAGTGTAAAGTACAGATATTTAAAAAATGAATGTTTTACGGAATTAAATGTATCTAGCATTTTTGTGTATTTAAATACAATGAAATCTCAGTTTACGAACGAGTTTCATCCCAACGTTGTTTTCATCCCAATATGAACATTGTTCGTTTGGTTCGTATCGTATTGTTCAGCTTTCGCGACACGTATTGTGTATACTTTGGCAACCATTTTAAAGCATGAAAACCATGTACTAATATCGAATAGTCCATAGTACATTACGTTTTAGTATAATGTAAGTATGCGTTATATGACAGGTAACGTAAAATAAAATAAAAAAAATAAGGGAAAAAAGAGAAAAACAAGAGATGTGTAAGAATTGTGACGTTCGTTATAGTGAATGTTCATAAGTTGAACGTTCGTTGTAAAGAATGTTCTTAAATCACACGTACGTTAACCAATAATTGCCTGTATTCACACTTTATGCAAGCAAAATTATCTTGTGTATATTAATTACTATTTCTAATATATGTTATTAATTTTTGTGCTTAAACACTGTGTGTGTGGTGTAGCCTCTCTCTTCCATGAACAAATGTTCCGAAGCAACACGAGTTTAAACATGGGGATAACACAATAAACGCATGTTGCGGGGAAACATGAGTTCAAACAAAGCATTAAAATAATGAATGAATGTTGTCAAGCAACATTCGTTGTTATAGCAAGTATAGCATAATACGCAGTGGCGGATTTAAACTCCATTTTCAGGAGGAAATCACCTGAAAGTTCATGACGAACATATCTAAAAATTACGTTATTTTCGTGGCAAATTAAGTTCCAAATAAATGCTTGGTTGTTTAGAACCCAAAATGCACAATTTAGACGGTTTTGTCACTTTTTTGACATGTTCTGGGAGGGGTTTGAATCCCCTAAACCACCCCCATAAATCTGCCAGTGATTATACGGTACATATATACCGTACTGTAATTACTCAGATCTGTATGTTTGTGTGTGTAAGCATGGCTAATAATATACTTATTATTAGCCATGGTATTAGCCATTAGTATATTATTAGCCATGGTGTAAGTCATTCATCGTATGGAGAACGCTTTGAATCCTCGAGGGTTTACCATAACGTGAATTCAAACAGTGAAATGTACGGGTTCATCATAAGAACAAGAGTGCAAATTTAAATTACAACAACGAACTGCAATGATGGAAAATTGTTCAATATATATATCAGGGATGATATTATAGATTATCTTTTGGTAGATATGTTGCCATACCAACACAAATATAAACAGTAGGCACCGGTAACTAATGAGATGGAGTAAAAATTGTACACAAAAAAGAATGAACATGATATAAATGTCGCGAAGCAACATGAAGTTTCACTAGGTTTACTTCTAGACTCTTCATGGTTACCATACCAACCACGGGGTTCACTTTTAGTTATATAGAATCCAAAACTGCATTCAACACAAAAGTTTATTACCGGTATCAGCTAGAATAAGAAGCAACAAAAACCCTTTTGAAAATGTGCTATGTACAACTAAAGTATTGTTGAAATTAAAATTTATGATAAATTAAATATGCAAAAAAAAAATCGTAAAACGTACCACAGTTTTGTTTAAAAAACTTTAAATTTACGTGCTACAGCACGAGTTATTTCCGGTTGTTTATAGTTCAACATAACCGTATAGCCTACGTTTCATAATCTTTAACTTTGAAATCGGAGTGTTCTTCGAATAATAATATAATAAATTATTGATACATTATATGAGTGTAAGATGATTAGAAAAAATTGCAGTTGCACAGTACCGTATGTGCAAGGTGAATCAAATGATGACTAGTTCACATATTAAATTGGTCTAGTCAGCGTGTAATAATTTGCCAGATGGAGAATTAGCTAAATTAATAAGATTGTTGATACAAATTTTCGAAAAAAATCGTTGAAAGGGCTGGCTATTATATTGAATTAATAAGATAAATTAAATGTTCAAGTGGTTTTTATAAAGTTTATTATATGGTAGTTTTAATATCGTTCTGCGTATGTGGCTTCAAGAATATTTTTTATAATACGTGAATTAGAAGTTTGACACCATAACAGCCTGTTTAATGAACAAGGCAGAAATTGCTCATAGCAATAAATTTATTCAGAAAGTTAACTACAGTACCCGTACCTATTCTTAACATACGTAATATTCGTAAACAATTTCTAAATTCCAATTCCCAAAATTATTACTATAAAATAATAAAAGTTTTTTTAGATTCGAGACAAAACTTCAACAAAGAAGTTTCAATTTCTTTATCAACGCTCACTGAGAACACATTTTTTTTTAAATTGACGGATTAAACGGAATAGTGAAAGTAAAATATGAAAAAAAGAAGAACTTTTTGGGGGGAGATCATTGGCAATGTCAGATTAAAGCGACTCGAGTCAATGAAAATTAAGCCGCTTAATTTTCTTAATCTCAGCTCAGTATACGAAACTTTCATTTCCTTTTCTCGGCTGTTAAAAAACGCCAAAACAAACTCTCAACACTTATATAGGTGTGTTATAATAGGCTTGGATGGGTGTGTAGAAGCTTCTTTTTTTTACCGTTGTTGTTGTTATGGTGGTAGTAGAACACTCTAAGTACCAGCAAAGGGATAAGGTGTCGGTAGTCTCGTTTACGAGCCCTCCTTCTTCCCATTTAAAGTTCATGAAACGGAACGAAACGTTACCATTTAATCGCCATTTCCCAGTAACCCACCGAGGGCTCTCCCTATCATCGGTATTTTTTTAGGCCTAGGTACTTAGAATATAGGAAAAGTTATTTCAATAAAATTGCTACCACGTGATTTTAAAATACTGTTATTATTTATTTTTTTAAAAAAAAAATAATAATATAAAACGAATCATCTTCCATAAAAATATTTTTTTTCTCATCTTTGTCAGTTTTTATTTTCGAATATATTTTATGCAGCATAATTAGAAAAATAATTTATAATTCGAGCTACTAGATATAATATTTCCGTTTATATTTACTTCCGTAACCGTTTATTGGAGGATTTTATATTGAGGAAAAATTCGAACATAGGAAAAGAATAGTGCATACATGTTGATGCATAAGAATTTTTTGCTATTGCTACCATATATGAATATGTCGCTTTTTCCACGTTGTTTTAATATATACCGTCTCTGCTTTCAAAAAATGAAAAAGTAAATTCAGAATTTTAAACAAAAAAGTTGTACTGTATGTATATGTCCAGTGCTTGATTGTTTATGTTCATAGTATTTGTAGTATTTAAATACAAATTTGAGAAGAATAGTAGAATCAAATCGATATAGTTATTGGAAATGATGTTCGTAATCGAACAACACGGGTTCATCAATGTGTTCCCATGAATGTATTATAACGATAGTATTAACGTATCCAACTTTTGCAATGTTGTCAATAGGTTGTCCAACAAATATAGATTGCCACATGACGATTATTAATTTGCGGTTTAATGTTTGTGTTATATTTTTAACTTTTACAGGTCTTTGACAGGCGATACTTGTTACTTACACATACTGTATAATCGACTACAGGTTATTTTTGGATGCACTCAGTTGATAATAATAGAAATACAATAGACTACATCAATAATACAGACAAGGGCGACGCGATTTGACATTATTCGTAGCTCGTTGAGTTTTCAAAACTTTTATATAGACAATATATAGTAGATAATATATATGTAGCGTGTAGATAATATATACCCTACATTATACTATATATATATATAATATATTATATATAAGCAATATATATAATATATACATATAAACATACATACACAAATAGTAAAACTACACATAATGTTCAAATTATACCACTGTCCCTCGAAAATATAAGGCTATAGTGGTCCTAGTTATACAGTAGTGTACAGCCGTATAAAGTGAGAACAATTTGCCTATTAAAAATGAACGCCCAAATAGTTAATTAAGTGTACGTCACCTGTGTTATTAGATAAATAGAGGCCATTAAAACATCAAGCTTTATTTTGGCATTAACAAGTGTTGTTAACAAGTATTGTTAACTAGGCCTTTAGTTAATTAGTGTCACTAATTAACATTGTCATTTGCCCTATTTTAAAGTGATTACAGTCATCACTATAAAAGACAAGTTATATCTAAAATTTATTTCACACGTAGTTTATAGGAATTTGATTGATACAACTAATTATAACAAACGGTGGTTTTTAAAATCCATTAATATTGTAGGCTTACTGTACTGTATGTAATATTAAACGATACCAACTCCGAGTACTGTCTTACTCTTCATATATATTAGAACAGCGATATTTAAAATAATTAGAAAAATGTTAATTGTGTAAATGACAATTTATAATTTTCTATTATTTGTTTTTTACTGAACAAAAATTATGTAAGTATGACATTTTTTAGTGATTTAGTTATTTTTTAATTAAACTGAAATAACGAATAATAGTTTTGGACACACTTTGAAAATACTGATTGGGTTGGAAAAATAAACTATAAATATATAATATAAAAAAACTGTAGCGTGTGTGTACATTATTGTGTAGCTATTATTATTTGATTTTATTTTGTAATTAAATTCTACATTGTAGCGTACTGTACATTTGACGTGTTTAATTAATCAACAGCAAGCAATCAATGTTTTTTAACTTGTGTTTAAAAAGTAGACTTACAGGGATGTAAACATGCATGATGAGATGTATATTATTAAATGATCATAAATTAAATACGTGGATAGTGTGAAGTAACTACAGGAGTACAGTGTCAACAAAATGATTCATTATTATTTAAAATGGTTAATTATTAATTTTACTGGTTATTTAGGACCTATATAAGAAATTGTGTCGAAAAGTAGATATAAAAATGAATACATTGAATTGTTTCGATAATGAAAATTGTATTAATACGAATACTGAATACCTATAATATTAGGTTTGTATTTTGTGGTTATGTCTACTCAAGTAGAATTGAGTTCCAGGTTCAAAATAGGGATTAACTATAATTCTATGATTTCGTTATTTTAGGTACGTAGTAGTTTATCGTTGAACAAAAAAAAAATAATAATAATTAATTAAAGTAAATCAGAAAATAAAAACTGTCGTAGGCCTATGTCACACAGTTCCAATTAGTGTGTGTGTCGAATAAAGTAAACAACGAACATGTGAATGGCGAGGCTTAACGCAATAGGCCTAACGTCGATGTCAAACCAGTTTATAGAAAAGAAAAACAGCATTCAAAACAAACAACAGAAGAAAAAAAACCAACCCTTACTTTAGTGCCCAGCCCCAACTTTTTTAATATATCCCAACTTTGCGCAAACTTAGAGTGCGAGTGTATTACCTTTCTTTCTTCCTTCACGCCCTGGACTGGGGGCTCCTGGGGTCGTCCGCGCGTTAGGCGAGCTGGCGGCGTTCGGCGCCCCGGCCACGGCGGGGCTTCCAGGAACACCGTGCGACGCTGCGCCGCCCAGGATGCCGTCGATGGTGAAGGGCACGGCGGTCGGCTGATAGTCATAGTGCTGCGACGACAGGCGCACGCTGATGGGCGCGATGGGTCCCGTGCCTCCGTAAGGTGGTGGTGGCGGAGGAGGCGGCGGGGGAAACGGGGAAGCCGGCAATGGCTGACCGAAGCGAGCGGCCAGCACGGAGCCGTGGTGCGCGGCTGCCGCAGCGGCCACGGCGGCCGCCGCTAGCCCGAAAGCGGGCACGCCGGCCAACAGCCGCGAATCCATGCGACGGTGGTGGCGACCGCCAGTTAGGCCCGCGTACGGCCACTGGCATGGGGCGCTCCTCCATGAGCGCCTGGAGAAAGCGTTTCCAGGAGACAGTTGGCAACTCACGCGGCGCCAGCCAATGGCGGACAGAGGAGGCGGGGCCGGAGGCAGGGGCCGGGTGTGTGGAGAGAGCGCGGCTTAATCAATGCGTTTATTATACTGCTACGCGAGGGACATGGGTGTTGTTTGCTGTTGGTGGTGGTGGATGGAGGTGTGTGTTGAAGATTCTTGTTTCTACTTACTAGATATGGTTAGGTTGGTGAACGAACCAATTTTTTTATGTACTTTTAGTTGACTTTGGAAATGATGTGTTATGGTTTTTTTTGTGTGTATTTCATTAACAAGTTAATGACTTTTTAAATTGTTCCCTACCTTTATACAGTGCACTCGATTATCCGCATTAACAAATTTACCGATTAACAGGGGTGGTATAAATAATTGCCAAAAAGTTTTGAATAACATTTCAATATGTTATTCAATAAAATTTTCAATCAATCGCTATGATATGAACTGTCCGGCAACCTGTGTACAGACCAATATAACAACATATAAATAAAAAATTCAATGCCCAACGTGAACATAATTTTTCATTTGACTTTTACAATTATTCCAGATTTTTAACCCGGATGAATTATTTTCAAGCTATCTTAGATGATCGAGAGTCTACTGTATATTGATACATAATTAAAGAAACACAAACCAAAAACTTTTTCACCTCTTACTCACTTCTTTACAAGTTTATGGTTAGAAATGCTTAGATTGGACCCCGGAGAAAATAGTTTTGTTCGATTTTAATCAACTTTAAAAATTGTGTTTTTTGTTTTTCTGCTCTTGAAGATATTCACCACTCAACCTGTAAATGTAATCTACAAATTGAAATATTTCTATGACCGTATATTTTTTTTTATTTAAACTCGAAACAGTCAGCTGAAGACCAATACTACAATTTCATAACTGTGTTAAAACATAACAATGTCAAACAGTAGAAAATCAATGAACCACACGGTAAACGATACAAATTGGTACCAATATTTCGACACAAGATTATCAACTGAACATCAGAAAAGAAAACATAAACAGGCATATAAACAAGCTAAAGAATATGTAGAACATGTTTAAAATAATTTACGACCAAAATTTTTAAACGTTATTCACCATAAAGCTTTGGAGGCGAGGTTTCAAGTCCCCTTTCTTAATCTAAAGAGGAAAACAACCCATTGCAAATGAATATTGAAAAAGCACCTTTCTTTTTATCGTAAGTTGCTTTTGTTTCGTAAAATGAAATTTGTGACTGTTCTCTTTTCTAAGTAAATAATATCATATAAATATTTTATTTATTTTTAATTAATTTTATTTTCATGCATAAGTATTACAATTACATTACGTACTGATGAAATTTAAATTTAATTTTTTCATAAAACTTATAATTAATTATTTGTTTCTGTGCTTAATGTTAAAAGTTGATCGCAGCACATCATTAACTGTGTCGGTTTATCCACTTTGATCTATTTGAAAATTAGTTATTTAAAATAAAAGTATCAAATAACTAGTATTTCAAGCTGTTTTTTCTTTTGCAAAGAACTAACTTTGAATACACCACCCAACTTTATTTGTTACCTTGTGTACAATATTATATTATTAAGTCCATTGAACTTTTGTTTACTGTCGGGTTTTGTTATAATAATTTTAAAAATTATTACCAAACTTTATTCACAAACGGTAATTTGGCTTTTACAGCACATATTTTAATATAATATCAAGTTAGAAAACGTTTTTAGATAAGTTCGAAATATAATACATTTAATTATTTATATTACGGCATTACGCACCTAACGTACCGTAACTCATTACACTCTAATATGCAGTATTTCATTTCAATTATGTTCTGTAAACAGGAAGATATCTAGTTCGGAAACAATCAAAACGTTCACTTACGGTATTTCTCATTCTAAAATAGATTACGTGTTATAGCTATATAAAATTGTCCGATAGAAAACATTTCACAGAATTACAACTTTTTTTTAACATAACACGTAAAAATTTCAATACCTTGAAGTTGAATTGTTAAAATTTTAAACCAAACAAAGTGATGGCAACTATAAGACCCATATATCGCTCACAAGTCACTTTTTCTCACCTCGACACCTAATTAAATGACCTAATAGCTTAATTTCTAAAGTACGTACTAATAGCAAATAAAAAAAGTGTTCCTAATTTCATTTCTATGAAAAATTTCGAAAAAAACGAGGTAATTAATGTGGTTTTTAATTTTTTTTTAACTTTATTCTTATTATTTGCAAAAAGTTAATACAGAGGTGAACATAATTAGTCGAATGTAGTGAATTAATGCCACATTTTACATTTTATACTTATAGAAAATTTTAGACGAGTTTATTAAGTTTACTTGAAAAAATGTCAAGCTAAGATGATCATTTACCTTCCAAGCAAGTACACAAATAAACTTCACTCGTGTTTTAACGCCAGATCATTTGTCATGAATCCACGTGAAATATTTTATGCAGCGAATGCATTGTTCACTATAAGCTCCTAATTTCGTCCCCTGAACGATATATGGAATATAAAAGGGGGGAAGGCGAAATTAGGAACAAACCTTCAAACTAACATCGCGTATCTTACCTCTTCAACGAGAGTAAACCCGATAGCGCATAACTCAGACACTCTTCAATTGACACCATACCTAACACCATAACATGCAGCGACTACAAAAATTTCGCTTTCACTAGGCGTAAAGGACTACTATTAATGACCCTGCAAAAAACTCATTCATAAAAAAACACGAAAAATGTTCATAAAATATGAACAGAAGGTTTTTGGACCACCAAACTTTCATAACTAACTCTGTTTGACTTCCTCTGGGCAGACGTGCTGGAGCCATACCGGTCCTGGCTGTAAGACCGAGATACGAAATTAGGCACATGGGTGAAATTAGCCTCTTGTACCATACATAATATTGCAAAATAAACTAATACTTTGTAACAGACTATAACTCTGTGTAACAGACTATTTTAGTGATCCCTTCGGATTGTTTCATTATAAATAAATAAATAATACTTCTTGTTTAAGCGTCAAATTTCGTAAGCATAAGTTGTGCAATTTAGAAAGGGATACATTATCTACTTGAACAAACCAATTGTTTTATGAGTGTAGTATAGATAACCATTTATTCAAGAGTTGCGTTCTGCAAACATTTCGCGTGAAATGTCGAAATTACTATAAAATGAGAAAATCGCAGCGGACAATTTCAGCGTTAGGAGGGCCTCATTTGCGCCAAATGTGGCGTACCTGCACTTTTTGGAAGAAAACAGCAGTTGCAGGAACATTTATTTTATTTATTTATTTATTTTTACAATCCCGTTGAATCAATGACAATTACAGAAAATGTATGAAGATTAATAATTGATTGAACAAAACATTGAACAAAACATTTACAAAAACTATGAGTATATAAACATTAGTATTCAAATTTTTTTTTTTTTAAAATACAATCCTAAACAATCAAACACAATAACTAAAATCAGAATTAAGAACAATGGATGTGTTTGGCAAGAGCTTTG
>JAQIWH010003510.1:0-19690 GCA_034695005.1 Cryptops parisi
TATATACATGATAATAATAATAATCATAAATAAAAATAAAAATAAACATATTTCAATTAAAAAATGTATAAAATTCAACATTTCATGGATCACCCTGTACAAAAAATAATAATAAAATAACAGAATAATAAAATAAAATACAAATAATGTAAAATAAAATAAATATAAAAAGATAAATTTAAAATAAATAAATAAAAACAAAATACTTTGAAAATAATGAAAATTTCAAATTTCATGGACACCCTGTACATAACGAAAAACCGTTTATTCTAAAGAACTACATCAAACAATTGAAATTTGTTCCGTATTTTGTTAAACACGAAAAAAAAAGCTATAGTCATTAGGTTTTCGTGAGGTCTAACCAAAATCCGGTTTAATTTTGAACACGTCTATTAACCTTCGTCCTATGTATGACGATAGTGGTATCATTTCTCATAGCGTACACAATCCGTGAGAAACCAAAAATAACACTCGACAAACAATAATAACGAATCGCTCCTATTTATAAATGTAATAATGAAAAAAAACAACCGCTTTTGTTGAACGACTTTCATTCATAAAAGTTGAAAACTATGACGCACGCGCATTACTTATTATTATTCTTCCTATGTACGCGTATATACACTATGACTTTTTCATTTATTATTATTATCATTATTATCATCCATTAAAAAAACACCGGAAGGTTGGATTTCAATATCTAAACGACGCACAAAAAAAAAAGGACAATTACAATTGTCCAGTTAATGGACTCTGGGTTTTTCTACACTAACCATAACACGTAACCCAATTAATAATACATATTTTTAAATCGCGCAAACTTTCAATCATTATGATTTTTTAGTTATACCTACTCAATGACTGAATTGAAAATTTATAAAATTTAACTAAAAAAAAGGGTAACAAATCGTGTAACGCTGAATATAAACGATGGTGTGGGTGTTGGCGCAAATCAACATCTTTGAATATATTTATATACACGTAGTAATATATTGGCCTTGCATAATGGAGGTAGGTTACATAACGTCCGCCAATGAGAAGAGAAAATAAAACAGCTCCCCGAAAATAAAACATATCCCCCACCCACGCATTTTTCACTACCTATTCGTATTCAAATCCTATTCCCTACATCTAATACAATAATACACAATGCACTCAACATATACAGACTTTATACAGATGTGTATATACAGTACTATATATAAATATTTAAAGTTGAGTTTATGTATCAAAACCCGAATTCGGTTGGAACCCAGTCTTGCTTAGTACTAAATTTACTGAGCGATTAACAATTTGGCGGCCTACGGCCGCATTAACTAACCTCACCTTCCTGTTGATCGAGTTTTGACTAACAAGATCGTGTTGTAACTGAATTCGGGTTTTGATGATACACGCATACAATATACATTTACATGTGTTACATGCACTGATACACATACATACAAACATAAGACGTTTTCTTTAAAAAACTAAAACATTGAAAATGCGTTTACAAAATGTTTCATTCACCACCTTGATTTTTGAGTTTTTTTGACCATACAGTATATAATTTTTTCTTAAAAGTGAAGTGCGAAAAAAACAACATATATACAGAGTGAGCCAAAGTCCGGTAACGGCTAAATATCGCGAGAACCAATGGTGGTATGAAAATTCTGATTGAACTATTGTAATGTATATCGGCCATGAGCTATCCAATGACGTTGCCGGAAGTCGCTTTGGATATACTTTCAAGGTCATTTAATTATTAACTTCTTTAATATCCATCCCACACGTGATTTAGAAAAAAATGCAGGTGGTCACAAAATAATGCCAACGCACGAAACAGATCGAAAATCAACCGATAAAAACGGAAGTTATGAGCGAAAAAAGTACAGTATGACAGAGAAGGAAGCAGAGGCAGCCAAAACAAGACCTTACAATGTATTAGTGGAAAAACGGTGAAAAAGTTGTAGTGATGAAAAGTTGTAGAGATTAATAGGTGTTCCCACAACTTTTCATGCATCAATCCAATAAATAGACTGATGCATTAACACCAGTTTCACAGGTTTCCCACAACTTTTTCGCCACTAATACACTGTCAGCTAGGCCATGTTATTGCAGCTGTCCCTGAGTTTGCTTCCATGTGATACAGTACTTTTTCATCCATAACGTCCGTTTTTACTGGTTGATTTTCGATCTGTTTGTGTTAGTATTATTTCCTGTTCCATCGGAACATATAATTAAAAAAATAAATAAATAAATAATAAAACAAAATAAATAAATATCTTCATCTTTCTAAATCACATGTGGGGGTGGGGGGATAGATATTAAAGAAATTAATAATTAGACGACCTTGTAAATGACCTTCAAAGTCACTACCGGCAACTGCAATGAATAGTTCATAGCTGATAGTAATATACAAATACATCACAATAGTTATCAGAATTTCCATACCACCAATGGTTTTTTTGTAACATTTAACTGTGACCCCCTTACCTCACCCTGTATTTATATATTGTACATACTCCGTGTATTGTACATTGTACATTTTCAGCATTGTACATTTTCAGCATATACAAGGGTATGTATATGCGCGTATACTTCGACTTTAAATTTTATCGAGATTTTATCGATATTTGTACTTTTATCGATATTTTGGTTATAAATGTTGACTGACCTTGCTTGAAGCCTAACTTTTTTGTAGGAAAAAGTACTACTAAAGTACTAATTTGTACTTTTTCCTACAAAATTACTACATAGATACATACATATCTGTATATAAAACATGAAGATGGCACTGAAGCGGTTAAATCGTTAATCAATATCATCGTTAACTGAATAACCCACTATAGAATATCTATACACCTACACAGCGATAGTAATGATTTAAAAAAAAATAGTTCTGTGCAAGAAAAAAAAATCATTCGTCTCCAACTCTTTGAGGGTATTCAACGTTTGAGAGATGAGTCACGTAACTCAAATTGTTTCTAAACGCGTTGTTGCATCAATGAATCAAAATAAGAACATGAGCCAACACCTTTCTGTGGAAACCATTCGCTCTATTGCAAACCCTTTTTTCCACAAAAAGACATTTCGTTACTCTCATCAATAGTGAATGGCAATTAGGAGGTACAGTACTACCCACAAAAGATCAACGATAAAAAAAAAAAAGTACAGACACTTTCGACACCTGTCTGGGGAAAAATGACCAATCATCAAGGATCCCGTTTTTCTCCTTATACACCAACACCACACATAATAATTTAGTAAGAACGACATAATAACCGAGTCGTTACATTACAAAACACGTCATAGACTAGGAAATCCCGTCTGGTCTTTTAGTCTTCATTTCAAACGAATACAATTACTAGCCCATGACAATAAACGACTTCTAACTACGTCACATCTTGTTTTCTTCTTCTTCTTCTTAGTTTCCAACGTTAATGCTTCTAACTAACCAATTAAAACCAGAAAAATACACCTGAAACCTTGTTTACAAAAAAAAACACTATTACTATTACGTCGTACCAATGTTATTTCATGGTTAACACGTAATAGAAATTAAGTAATAGAAATTACGTAAAAAATACAAACCAAAGAAAATCGTCTTAAAACCCAATGCCCAAATGCTAAAGCCCATTTTCAACCGTCATACACTCTTTTTCAATCAAATCCCAACTGTTTGTCTGACAGCATACACACGTCATGACATCATACACATCATACCCGGGCGCGCTTTCGTACTTTGTGACCCAAAGTACGAAAACAACAAAAGCGCGAAAACGCTCCCAAACTTGTGTATGACGTCAGAAAAACAGTTGGAATCGATGAAAGAAATTTGATTGCAAAGTTTGACGTGTGAAACCCCCTTTAGATTTACAACACCCTACCATGTGTACTAAGCGACACATTATCTTACACTACACTAATCAATAAATATGTTACAAACATTAATATGTACTAAGTCTATGGTTCTTAACCTTTTCTTTCACCACGACTATCTTTTGGACGCGGACCCCCAAAATTTATTTTGGCCCAAGACAAAGACTGGCATTTTATTTGTATGATTTATTTCTATTTTAAGTATAACAGTTTATACGTCATAACATTTCTTCAATCCTTCGCGGACCACAGGTTAAGAACCGATGTACCAAGTCGTTCGGAACTTTCACCTTAAGTATTTCACTTGTACAATATTTCGTTAAGTCACCATTTGGCAAGTTCCTGGTGCACCAAATAAGAATGCGTCGAATCCCCAAATTTCGGACTCGACAACAACTCAACGAAAAACCGATTCCCAAATTTGGCCTAATGACCCATCATCATGATTGTGAAACAAGCACTCGAACTATTCATTACATCAACAAACCATTCCCCTTCAATGTAAACTAGCTACCAAACCCAAACTTTAGTCCAACATCAACAAACACAAAAAATCAACAACTCTTTGCCACCTTCTTGAGCTACTGGATTTTTTTGGGATTTTCCCCAAGGCAAAAGACCAAACAAACAACACATCTTATCTGGTCATCTTGTCACTTGGTTAAAAGACAGCACCACTCCTTCATATATTTTTTTTAGCTCGTTAATTTGCAGCTTTTGTCGTTTCGTACGTACCACGCAGTGACACTCAGTTGAGCACGAAAATACATTTTTTATCTCTTTATATTAGCTTCACTTGTGAGTGAGTAAGTGAGCTGGGAATTTAATGTAGACTGCCAGCTACAGTCGTTTATGAGAAAACACTGTATAGTCCAATCCCAATGTACCAAAATAAAAAGCATAGAAGGAGAACCGCATAAGTCCTTCGCATAAATCAAAAAACCGCATAAGTCAAATGTCAAAAAAAAAAAATTACAAAATTGCATATATAAATAAATTACCATCAAAACTTGCAGAAATCGAAAATAAAATCACTCAAAACTCGCATAAATCAAATAGCGAATTACTCAAGGATGGCATAAATTTGATTTTTCGTAAATCGAAATTCGCATAAATCGAAACGTGCAGAAATAAAAATGGAATTACTCAAAACAACGCATAAATTACATATCGAAATTGACCGCATGAAAGTTTTAATTCGCATAAATCGAAAGTGCAGCTCAAACTTTGTCATTTCGTACGTACAAGTATTGATGCTTAGTTGAGCACGAAAATACAATTTTTTTGTGCTCAAGATACGGAATTTCCAAAACCACTACGTAATGTAACCAGAACATCTTTTAATAGTAAACCACGGGTGTTCTAAAAAATATATCAAACGTTTGGCAATAAAGATATTGATATTTACCTCCATCCATCAAAAAAAAAGATCGATCGATCGACCGACATCATCGCTGAACAGATTGTCACTCTTCGGTGGCAGTAGAAAGACACACATTACTAGGTGTAGGACATTGATCCCATCTGCAAAAAAAATATTGTATACAGAAATCATATTATTAACCATAGATAGTTAATGATAGTTAATTATTAACCACAGATGAAATCCATGCTAAACCATTTTTTAACTTGGTACATCAGAGATTCAGTATTTGGCCCTACAACTTCTACCATGAATAATAATAAAAAACAGCTAACCAATTATTTGGAATGTCAAAACCCCCAAAAATATAGTTAACGTGGCCATAGGACATGAAATTAAAGACAATAATAATATGCTTATCAATTGGAATCATCTCGAGCGTTATAGCATATCCTTCAACAACAACAACGTGATTCGTTTACTGTGGAATAACAAGTTAATCCGAAAGAAGGTTAACATTAATTACACCATAAATAACTGCTTGCACGTTTTATATCCAAATAATAATAGTCCTTTAGTGCGTCCAGGAAGTAGATCCCGAAATATATTAACATAAGTGATGTTAACGTGTACCATTTGATCCAAATTTCCATATCTGACCACCCAACCAAAAACTTCATGGCTAGATTAAAAACATGTATTACTAATAGTTAACAAACTTACCATCAAGTTATTAACCTGTATCAATACATATATCGATATCAACTTGATTATAACAGATAATTCTTAGTACGACTTTAAAATGCCAACGTTCATTATTCATCTATGAAATGAATAATGAATAACGTTCAACGATGTGTACTAACAAATATTAAAACTATACAAGTACTGTACATTAAAAATGCTTTTTAATTAATATGTAGACTTTATGCAAATTTAAATTTATGCGATCTTTGAGTAATTCGATATTCGACTTATGGAAGTTATGTACAATGGAATCCGGTTATTGTGATCACTTTGAGACAAGTGCTTTTTGATAACAATAGCCGGCTAATCACGTTAAAATGTCTTAGAACTGATTGACAATGATAACAATGGCCGATTGATAACATTATTATCCGGGTTTTTAATAACTGGATTTCATGCTTGATTTCGTATCAAAACCAACAACGTTGTACAAGCTGAAAAACGTGAACATTTAATGTACAGTATTAAATCATTTATTTTAATAATTTATCTACAGCTATTGACGTCAATAATTGTTCGACAATGTATCGAAATGGCACATTTTACATAATTTGCCATAATTTAGGAAGAAAATCGCGATTCGGATAATCGAGTTTTTAGTGTACACCATCCAAAATTCTGTAACATAAGAGCATATTGTTCACAAACACATGTTAATAGTACACAAGCTAAACAGCATAAAAAAAGAAGATACAGTAAGAATTCGGTTAATCTGTTATTGTTATCATTATCGGTCGGTCCCAAAATATTGTTTCATTTCCATCGTTTAATGTGGAAATTGGTTATCAAAAAGCACTAATCTCAAAGTGATCATAATAATCGGATTTCACTGTACTTGTATCTCAGTCTATTGCGATGGGATTTAAATTGCAATGTCCGATAGTTACAATCACTGTAATCGATTGATGCGCACATAAATCACATATCATTGCAAAATGATTATTTATCATATCTGCTTTCTAGAAAAATCTTTCGCAAAAAATAAACAAACAAATAAATTAAAATAAAATTTATTATTCAAGCAGCAGGTGCGAAATGAGACCAATGATGATGATCAAGTGTCAAGTATGGTACTCACGTAAACTCATCCTATTTAGCTTGAAAATTGCTTCATATCAGCAATCTACAAGCGTACAAAAAAATATATGTATATATATATACATATATATAAAAAAAAATCTACTTCCATAGAACTCAAGTTCGGAAATGCCAACAATTTTTTATTCGTACAATTTTTTCTAACCTTGACTATTTTTATTTTTATTTTTATTTATTTTTTTGTACTAAGTTGGGGAAAACCCTTTGCCTCCTTCCGAAACAGGATTTTCTGTCGGTAATTTTAAATATTCATAAAAAAATTATCAGTTTTGTCTAAATTGATCACGTCGAAGATTATGTAAAAATCTAATTACTATTTTCCACACAAGTTGTTGTTTTTTTGTCATTTAACTTAACGCGTGATGATCATTATCATTTCGATAAAAAAAAAAAACGATTGAATGTCATTTATTGTAACAAATGTTCATAGCCTTGTCACTTTTTCTTATCTCTTACAACAACATCATGACACATTAAAAAAAAATAAATTAATAATACACCTTTGTAAAATTAATTGAAAAATCAAAGAAGAATTTTACTACCGTAACATTATTAAAAAAAAATGCTCCACTTATCACTGTCATGATGACGATGACACAATATGTATAATTGTTTCCTATGTTTCGTTAACACTGTAAATGATGACAATACTTACTAAATCATTTGTTTGTAGTAAGGGGTATTCGATCGATTGCATTCTAATGTTGATGGAAAATGACATTTTGTTTTGAACGGAATCAGACATTTCGAGCGGGCCGCCATCATTGAAAAAAAACAACAACAACGATGATGACCCGGATGACTAATGGTAGCGTCATCTTTTGATACTTTTGATTTGTCACTTTTTAATAATCACTTTCATAAAATAAAAAATATATATATATTATAAAAATAATATCAATTTGATTTTACAACATATCTAAACTGTTCTATGAACTAAATATTGCAAAAAAATATAAACTTAACTTTTTAAATATTTTTTTTCATGTTCAAATAGAACCCGAATTTTATTTGACATAAAAAGGCTAATCGATAGTGTTCTAGCGTCAAATGGAATCCGGTTCAAATTTGAACTATCTCGTTCTATTTGCACTAAAAATATAAGTGGTAATAATGTTTAAATTTAAAATGTATATATGAAAAACGAGAAAATTGAAGCTGCAATTTTTGGGATACGCTTTATACGCTTTTTGCTTTATGCCAATTTAGATTTATGCGATCTGTTCGATTTATGCAAGTTTTGAGTCATTTATGCAAATTTTTTTTCATTTATATTTATGAGACAAATCATACTGAAAAGGTTTCATCATCAAGATATAGGTGATGAAAGTATTGATAAAATAAAAAATGAAAATTCACCCCCCCCCCTGTAGGACTTCCCAAATTTCAATGAAATTGTGTTTATCATTTCAAGTAATGTAGGTTACTATTTTATCACACCAAACAATCAAGAACGAAAAACCGCGATAGAGTACGCACTTTCTTGGCTTTGTCCTATAAAAAAATATTTTGCATCACTAATAGGTCAAAGATGCAAAAACATGCACCAGTTTTACATCACACTTTGGTATTTTCTGGGGGGGGGGAAGGTTCAACACTTGGTGTTCCGAAGCTAAAATTAAGTTAACATTTCCGGTGATATATACAATCAGTCTGGACCATGACCATGAGTTTCTGATCCAAATACAGCAGCAGCAGCAGCATTTGGAAAGTTTGCTTCTTACTACTAAAAGGTAGTAAAGTACTAAACTGTAAACAGCAGACAGCAGGAGGGGGCAGTATACTAAAAGTAGGCTGAGAAAGTCTATTTGTATTTTCATAGGAATGTGTTTTCAGCTTCCCACGCCTTTCAATGGACTGTGAAAAAGTAAAGGCCAAAATAGGAAAACCTTTCCCTTCTCGGTGTTTATTTTGGAAGAGACTTCTGCGTCACACAACTAGCAATAAAGCAAATTAAATCAGGTGGTTGGCGCTGATCAACGTGTTGTGCTACGAATAGAAAACGCGTAACTGTGATGTTCCCAACACTGTAGGTGGTTGAAACACATGGGCAAGGAAGAAATGCAAACAATTTCGTCAATAGTTCCTGGCTTCTGGTTGAAACGCAAATGTTCACTCACTACTTTGGGCCTTTGACCCAAACACTTCCGCTGAAGATAATGCAAAACAGACACTTGTTCCAGTTTGTTCCCCAAAATATACTCGTCAGCGAGGAGAAAAATTTCAACATTTTAGTTCACCAATCTCTTCGACATAGGAGAATCATTTCAGAGTTACAAAATATGATATTGAATTTCAAAGGGCCTGGTGTAAAAAAATGTTAAGTAACCAAAAATTGCATGTCAGTAGGTCTCGAAGCATCCGGATAGCAACTACCTGAGATTTCAAGAGTAACCAAAAATATGTTCAATCAATTGCCAGATCATGACGTACTGTACTGAAGTGTAATATAAATTTACTTCAGCATACGTCATGGTCAGATATGCCTATTATTTATTGAAAAATTGAATTGAATGAAAATTTATTTATCAACAACAGTTCAAATTTCCATATAAGTATAGCTACGCGACTTGAAAAACCATTTGTAATTAATTCCTGTATACGTCGTTCACAATTAAAATAATTGTTATTAACCATAACTACTTGTCATCAAGTACCGAGCAAAAATCCAGCTAATAAAAATACAATGGATGACACTGTCGTCGCTGAGGAAATTCTCGCGTCAAATCAATGAGATAACGACATTACAACCTGTTTTGTTCAGAGACCAATGAAACGACAAAGTATCAACTACTTGCATTACCACATTACACCGTTCGAGTGATAATAAAATTATAAAAGAAACAAAACAAAATGACAGACGTTGAATAAACAAACATCAACAAGCAATCACGTGAAGGTCTAAATATATACCCAAAAGCTCGTCTATTATAACAAGAATGTTAAACACTTTGCAAAACACTGGAACAGCAAACATCGAAACGGTACCAAATTTGCAAATTTAACAGGGACATGGTTATAAATAATTCAAAACCTAAAATAAAATCATTTTAAAAGTAATTAATAATTCCACCATCACAAAACACTTTACACAAAAAAAGTTGTTCTTTTCGGAAATTTCTGAAACGCAACAAGTGGCAAAAACATGATATTTTTATCACGGATTAGCACACCAATATCAATTACATTAACACACGACGAGGAAATAAAAATCACAACAAAACTATTAATTTCGCTTAGATACAATAAAAAAATAATATAGATTTATTTTTTTTGTCATAAGACATTAGGCTCATATTATAGTGCAAATTAATTGCGTACATGATCAAATACGTTGGAGGTCATCAGCATCTCATAACAATTTATGTCGCAAAATATATACACTATATGATGTTTTGTTTATTTTTAAAAATACAAAAATATATAAAATATTTTGAATGTTCTCTTAAACCAAACTGCATTTGGAACGTGCATTTTAGTTTGCACTGGTGATTTTTTCATCCTCGTAAAAATGATTGTCTTTTACGAAGACAACAACGATTGAATATCACTTCCATATGTCATGATAATTGGGCTAAAACCCAATTTTTTAGCATAAACGTTAAAAATATGAAAAATATATCACACTTTTTTGGTGAATTAAAAATAACTGTGCAATCAGGTGTATGTTACCAGATGTCGCCTTATGTCTCAACACACGTCGCTCACAAGCGAAACCAATACAAAAGATGTATTTTGATATCGGTTCTTTGTCACCACCAGATGTCGCCATTTTTTAACTTCCACAACGAGGTTGAATAAATTTATTCGTTGTAAATGAAAATGACGAATAAATAAATAAATAGAATAAAACCGTCACTATGATTTACATCAAACACTTAAAGTTTCAGACAATGAGCATTATATGAACCCAAAAGTCTGCTTTCCAATTATAATTTAAAATTTTAAATGATTGAGGAGTTGAGTGAAAAAAAACGACGTAAAGGCACTTACTTACGCCGCTATTTCTTAAAGATATGATAAATAATTTGATGTACACCGACATCACTATGAATGACTGGTACTACATGGTACTTCTTACCCGATGTCTGGTTTTTGGACATTGAGTATGGAGAACCTGTCATGGCAATGTGGGACTTCATTCTAGCCACGATGTTTACACCTTTGCAGTCTTGTCACTTTTCACTTTTGTGCGATTTTTGAAAAATCTCTCCCACTTTTATCCATGATTTTTTGTTGTCTCCTCCACTGCTTTCACATTGTTGCCCGCCTTTTATGGTTGTTTTAAATCGCGCGGGCTGTGACGTCATCAGACTATTGGTCATGACGTCATTCACAAAAAACTTGGGCAACTTTTTCTACTAAACTTGGCGACTTTGTCACCAAATCTAAGCACTTTTCAGCATTCCTAGCGACAATTTTAAAGTTTCAGCTATTCGCGACAAATCTCTAAGAATATGTTGTTAAAATTTTGAGTTTTTAAGATATATTTTCATAAATAAGTTAATATTTTTTTGAATGTTTTAGCTACATCCAACAATTTAGCGACATCTAGTGATTTTTCGCCTTCCTTTAAGATTTCTTTCAATAGCAAATGCATGGTGACATTTTAAAAAGAAAAAAGCCCTATTCACAGTTGTGTATAAGTTAACCTGTTGTTATTATCTCTACGTGACGTAACATTTTAAAAATAAAATAAAATATAAAATAAAATACACCCAAAGCTCGTTTATTATAACAAGAATGTTAACACTTTACAACACTGGACCTGGACATCAAACATGAAAAAACACTACCAAATTCACAATTTTAATAAGGACCTGGTTATATAAACAATTAAAAAAACCTAATTGAAAAAAATAATCAATCATTCTAAAAATAATTAATAAATTCACTATCACAAACACTTTACACGAAAAAAACAACAAAAAACAACAATCTTTTCCGAAATTTCTAAAACGCAACAAGTGGCGAAAACAAAATATTCTTTTTGCATCACGGATTAGCACCACATCAATATCGATTACATTAACACACGACAACGAGGAGGAAATAAAGTCATCACATCAAAAAATATTAATTTCATTAGATACAATAAAAAATAGATTATTATTTTTTTTTGTCATAAAAAATTAGGCTATTAGTACAAGTAGTTGCGTACATGATCAAATACGTTAAGGTCATCAGCGGTTAAGGCATCTCATGACAAATTTATGTCGTAGTATCAACTATAGTTTTTATTTTTCGAAAAATATATATGATGTTTTTGTCTCGTTTAAAAAATATAAAATCTCTTGATTGTTCCCTTAAAAAACCAAAACTGCACTCGGAACGTACATTTTAGTTTCTCGGTTTTGTACTGGTGAGATTTTTATATGACATTGTTCATCCTCGTAAAAATGATTGTCTTTTACGAGGACAACAACGATTGAAGCGATTGGAACTCGCTTCCATTATAATAACTTTTTTTTTTTTTTAACATGAAAAACGTTAAAATTATGAAATTATAAAGTTAAATAATATTAACTAAAATGAAATAAAAAGCTCATTAAATAATAATAATAATAATAAACATACATTAATAGACTGCAACGGAAATATTGCACGCCTCCCACTAACAAAACTGTGCAATCTGAAAAGAGCTTTAATATAGCAAAAAAAAAGCTTTGCATTAAAAAACAGCAACAACAAAAAATGGATTAAAAAGTAATATTGATTTGAATATTTCGTATATAATCGGAAGCTTATTTAAAAATGAACACATGAGTTAAAAATATTCATAATATTTTTTTTAAAAAAAAAATATTATATGCATAGTAAATGATGATAGCGAATATCACTGCATAGTATATCGTCTGTTTTTTTTCAGCGATTACTTACTCAAGCACTATCAGTTGAAAAAGGCACTGATTTCGTTGATTTTCTTGAAGATGCGGGACTGCAAATATAAATTAATTTTAATTTATTAAAAAACAAATTGCACTAAAAAGAATGCGAAACAAAATTAAAAAGCCAAGTGCATCTTACATATGCAAAAATACAGTACATTAAAAAAAAAGTTTTTAAGAACACACTTTATATATGTGTGTATTTTGACAACAGAATTTATCACTAAATGTCACCCTATGTCCCTCCCTCACGAGCAAAACCAATGTAAAGTAGAATTGTGAAATCGGATTTTCCCACCAGATGTCGCCTTATGGCTCAACTCGCACCACAAGACACCTCACATGTGAAACTAATATAAAGTGTGTAATAGTAATAATGATAAAAATATTTAATACCACAGCACTATGTCAATAACAGTAGGAGGCTAGGTGTATAGCGTACCTGGGAGGTGGCGGGGTGCGCGATGGCGGAGTTGATGAAGCGGAAGCTGTTCGTTTTTTGGCACGGAAACTTGAAAGCTTCAAATGAAAAAGAAGTTATTTTAACAAAGTAAATTCTCCAATGTCAGCAAATACATTCGATTGAGTGAATAGCGTACCGGGGAGCTACCACGCGAAATGGATGTGTGAGCATAAATCAAGACTCCGATATCCTTATTGCCAGCTTCCATAGCGATTGTGAGAGCTGTACAGTTATCCTTTAATAAATAAATAAATAAATAAAAACTTATAAGCGACAAAAGGAGCCACCATTGACAATAAATTAGAATTGCAGGAACTTACGTTGTCTTTGAGGGTTGGATCACAATCGGGATGACTAAGTAGAACGCGAACGATGTCGACGTGTCCATGCTCGCTGGCACACATCAAAGCCGTCGAGCCATCTTCGTCTTGAATGTTGACGTCGGCACCCGCTTCGAGCAGCATCTTCACGATGTCCAATCGGCCGTGACTGACTGCAAGCATGAGTGCCGTCTGACCATGCTATTTTTATCGACATAGTAGTGACAATCATTGAGTTTACATACATACATACACAGAATATACAGAAAAGATTACGAGCGTTGAAAGAACACAAACCTGAGCTGCTTTGACGTTGATGTCGCCCAACTTGAACAGGCGTTGCAATACAGATCGGTCGCTACCTTCTTTCAGCTGGGCAAGCGAAGCTAACATGATGCAAGTGTAACCCGCCTGTTGAAACGCATTACGTGATGAATAAAACTTCGTGCACCCATTGAAAATCGTTCAAGTTCTGTAACAACGTACCTTGTTTTGCTTGCTCACGTCGCATACTTTCGAATCCAGAAGTAAACTGATGACGTCAAAGTTACCGTGAGAAACGGCGTAGTGCATTGCTGTGTTTCCCTGGAAATAAAACAAATTCAACATATTGAGACTAGTTTAAAACTAAATTCCAAAAACAAATAATAAAATAAAATAAGAAAATGCGTACATTCCCATCGGCTAAATTGACTACTTTGTCCAGCAACGCGTGAGACATATCTTCAAACACGTCCATATAATCTTCGACGATGTGAGCGTCGGCGCCTTTCTGGCTCGACATTTTAAACCATTCTTGTTGGATAAGATTCAAGCTGGAATTCTTGAAAAATAAAACGAAATCAAATTAAAAGCTATAGCATTCTAATGCGAATCCAATCCAAAATCAACATTCGTACAACGTTTATCTTACCAGTTCTTTAGTCGAAACTTGAGCTTGTTTAGTCAGATGACCGTTCAGTATCTTTGCAGCCTTCAACACATCGCCAGGAATAACAAATCTACAAACAAGTACATTAAAAAACGACTTTTAAGAAAACACACTTTATATAGGAATCTGCATTTGTCACTAGATGTCGTCCTACATCTTTAACTCACTCAGACAACTCATTCACGAGCGAAACTAACATAATAGGTATGTAACATAAAAATGACAATAAATAACCGGTAGAGAGTATCTTTTATTCGATAAAGTGACATCCTTACTTGACACGGGTGGTTTCCGGAATGGGCTGGAACATGGAAGCGCCGGGAAGACCTTGACGAATCGCTTCGTCGTCGTGGCAGATGTTGACGATCTTTCCATACACCCCGTCGTACGAACCTTCGTCCGGACTGTCGCTGGAGTCGGATTCGGATGAATCGCTTGAATCGTTGCTCGATAATTCACCTTGACCGGATGGTAACCTACGTAGAAACAAAAAAATAGGCAACTTGATTATAAAAATCATATTTTAAGGCCTCCTGTCACACGCAATTTTTGGTGTAGCAAGTAGAGAAGTTGGTGAACCACTGTGATGCCTGCGTGTTGCCAAACAGCTTCCAACGGTATGACAAGACGCTGAATGTGAATAGTTCCCAAATCACTTGACTTGCCGCACCAAAATTGCATGTGGAAAAAGGGCCATAGAAAATGCTTGGTCTTTATGGCCTCCTGATAATTGCAATTTTTGGTGCACTAATTTGAGTAATTTGTGAACAACTGTGACGTCAGCTTCTTGTCAACCAGTTTTCACTTCCTGAGGAAAAAAGTCAACGTCACAGTTGTCAATAAATTGCCCGAGTTGCCATACTCAAAATTCCATGTGTCAGAAAACGTTGACAGATGTATTACAGAAGAGACAAAATGCAATTGGTAAGGAATTATGAGACATTAGGAACTGCATCAGTTACATTCCAATTCATGCCATGACAATAACTACAATGGGGAAACTCACTCTGGGTGTATTTTCTTCTTGTCGGAGTGTTTTTTAGACGATGACAACATTCGATCGGGAAAAAGCGTTTTCTGCTGACGCTCTTTTGTTTTGACTTCTCTCGTCCTGACTTGCAATCGTGGAGATGCTTTAGCTCCTTCGACTTTCGTGACTCGTTGCTGCGACGAGCTGACCGTTGTCGTGGTGGTGCTAACGACCTGGGTTGTTCCGCCGACGTACGATTCGGGAATCGTCAGTCGAGGAATGCGAGACGGAAGAGGAGGCGGTGCAGAAGCGTTGGGCGACACTTTCTGAACGAAATCGGTTGCCAGCGAGTGGATCACGCTGTTGCATTTGTCGCAAACGTTTAGCTTTCCGTTCAGCGCGTTTGGAATCTCCAGTTTTAGCTTCTCCACGTAGGTCGTGTTGGTCTCGACCGATTTCATCAGCGGCGATGAAGTCGCCACGCCGACATTTTTCATGACTTTCTGCAAACACTTATCACAAGTCGGACAATGGACGTCGAAGTTTCCGACCCCGACGGACGATGTCTTCAAATTGGTGCAGCGAGAACAGTAGTCGTCGAAGATGGAACAGTTCCCGCAACCGATGTTTCGCGATCTCACGTTAGCACATTTCAAACACGTGGTATCCGTAATCTTATGTTCGCCGCATCCCACCGACCGCGTGTGGACGTTCGAACATTTGTCGCACAGCAAATCGCCGATAGTGAATTCTCCCACTCCTACCGTTCGCGTGCTGATCGACTTGCACTTATCGCAGACCACCTCGATGACTGAATTCTCGCCAACTCCTCGGCTGACAAGATTGAAATTCTGCGTCGAAACGCTGACGTTCCGCATCGACTTTTTGGGTTGTTTCGGAACCGCCTCCAATCCGAAATCGGAAAGGCTGATTTGAAGTTTCCGATCGACGGAAACAGGAAACATCTGCGAGCTGACGCTTCTCGTTTCGGGTTCGACACGAAGCGACGCCGACAAACTGATGGCGTTGTTGTACTCCTCTCGACTGACGACGTCGTCCATGAACATGTCCGTGTTGGTGAAGGAATTGTAGGTTCGACTCTTCTCCGTGTTCGTTCCCAGAGTCGTGGTCGAAATTCTCACTGCGTTGTCGTCGGTCAACATGGACGTATCCACCATGACTCTCGTCGCTCTTTCAACGCAGGTGTAACACGGATGAGGTGAAATAGATTCCACTCGGCAATCGGAACGTGACAGCGTCTTGTGAACGTTTCCACGATCCCACGTTTCGCACGTCGGACAAGTGAGAGGTTCCGGCTCTTGGCTCTTTGCATTTCCCGAACACACGGTGCACACACTCGATGTTGTCACGTCCAGATCGCTACCGACGGCGACGGACTTGAGCGGCACAATGATGTGCGACACACCGACGTCTCGAGTCAGCACGGAACAATTGGTCCCCACACTTCTCGTCTCCCGAAGGTACAAATCCGTTTTCGGAGCTTGTTCCAGGAGGGAGCAAATTTCATCCTCTGGCGTGCTCGGCGAGTAAGCAGTCGTATGCGCCCGCTGATACGAGCGGAAATCATGCAAGTCGATCAATTTGGATCGATTACGAAAAATGGGAGATTCGCTTCTGGAACGCGTTCGATGATCTGTTATAAACGAAACAAAAGCAAATTGTAAAACAAAAACTAAACATAACAAACAGTATCTTTTCCAGTTCGAGTCTCACCAGAGAGCATTTTTCGACGCGGTCTTGGCGACGTGATTCCCATGGCTCCTAATTGGTCGAGCCTGTGCCCCATTTCGTCGACGCTCATGTCCATCGTGGGACTACTTCCGACGCCGATGCTACGCTGATCAAATTTCGACGATCTGGCTTTCAACTGAAGCAAAAGTAATCGCTTTTCTTCTTTCAGAACGGATAGTTTTACCTAAGAACAAAAAACGAGTGAATCCAATTAGTACTATCATGGTTATGTTGAAAACATCTTAGCCCTTTATTGAGACTTTTTCTGGTCCCATGTGCGATGACTTGATAAAGAATGTGATTTTTCCCACTCGATTGAGACCTAACCAGCTAAGTCAATGCTTTGCGGTGACGTCTGACGCAAAGCATTGACTCCGTGATGACATGTTGCCATTCGCTTTTTTTTAAGACATTTGCTTTTTTACTCAAGCCCAATTCTGCAATTCTTTTTTGGGGGGGACAAGTGCTTAAATGTTTTCAACATCAAAAACAAAAAGCACCAAAAATCATGTTCTTGAAAATTTGAGTCACGTGTTTGACACTACTGTCAACGGAGTTTCAAAACGTCCTTTCAGGATAATGACAAGAAATTGCCGTTAGATCCAGAAATAATTTATCAAGAACTCAAGTGTTAAGAATAATCAACCTTAAAGTCGTCACATATCTTACTTGAAGGATAGGTATGCTCTTGACATGTTCTTCCAGTTCTCTCATCCTTTGCAAGCTCGTCGCCATTTGTTCCCGAATGGATTGCAGCGTCATTTTGTTCATCGACACCATCGAAGGCTTCGAAACGCGCGGACCGTCCGTGGGTGTCACGGACTGCGGCGGACTGATGAACGAATTGGCGAACGTTGCCATCGTGTCGGCCATCTGTTGAGACGGCAAGTTCGGCATCGAAATGGGACCGTTGTCCGCATAACTGGACACCGTGGAAACGGACGAGATGAGAGAGCTCGCCGACCCGCTGCGGGATCTGGAACCGGCCAATGAAGACGGAAAGATGTCCGAACCGAGGTAAGGCAAATTATTGGGGCGAGCGATTTTGACACCGATTTCCGCATCCGACGGATGACACGTCGGCGTCCTGTTCAACAAATCTATAGATGTCAAGTTGAAGGAATTCTTGTGGTTGGCGTCCGTTCGAGGCGATCCTGACTTCTGGTAAGTTTCTTCGAAATCCAGCATAGCTTCTTGCAAGGCGTCTCGCAAGGCGTCGCTCGTGTTGACCACGTCAGGCGGTGGACCCGTCGTCTTCAAATCGACCTAAGCGTCACATTTCAATTCATCAAAAAATGTATTCGATTTAAATTTAAAAAATTCGTCGACTATCGCATCGTCGATCTTTTACCTTTTTATCTTGCGGACTGTAACCGAGATGGTAGCAAACATCCTCGTGACTGTTGAGCAGAGCTTCGATGGATTTCCGCTGCCGGCGCCGGTTTCGTTTCAGCTGTTTCAACTGACGCAGATACGTCCCGTTGGCAAAAGCCTCGCAGTAACGAACAAAATCCAAATCGATGTGATAACCGTATGGACAACAGTGGCACTTTTCCGAATACTTCATATCCGATAGCGAAGGGAGCTTCATCTTGGTCGATGGGTTATCTGGAATAGATTACTCGGATGATTACTGGAAGAAACCAAAAAATATAACGAGGATCGAACGAGAGGTTCCTCGATGCGCTCGACTTACTCGATTTTGTCAAATTGAGATTTTGATCGTGCCTGAAGCCATCCATATTGTGCATGTTTAGAAACGGATTTACAAAATTCTCTTCCATGGTCTGTTAGCATGCTAGACGCAACGATGGAAGCATTTTATGAATGTCATGTCTGAAAACAAACAAAAAATAAAATTAAATGAAAAATTCATCAAATAATCAATTAAACATTAATTAACAAATAAATATACCTATGGTTGTAAAGATTGGTTTTCGCAAAAAAAGAAGAGATATTTGGCTCAAGCTTTATTTTTAACTTCACAAGTTTTACAAAGAGAAAAGACAAAGGTTGGAAAACTTTCATTTTTGAAATTTAATTTTGAAGAACCAAACTGGCACCAAAGTTAAAAATAAAGGTTGAACCAAATTTCGCTTTTTATACTCTTTACATTACTTTTGCTTGTGAGGAAGTGAGTTTGTGAGTGAACGAGCTGGGAATTGAACGTATAGTCGTTTATGAGAATATACTCCAATGTATAGTCCAATGTACCAAACACGCATAAAACGAAAACCGCACAAGTTCTTTGCATAAATAACAACATTAAGTTCAACGTTAAAAAAATTGCATATATA
>JAQIWH010003511.1:0-19690 GCA_034695005.1 Cryptops parisi
GCTATGGTAAAATTGAGAAGTTGGGTAGAATAACAGTGTAACGAAAAAAAAATGTAGTTTTGAGAAAAAGAGCAAAAATGTCTGGTACCTTCCAATTTGAAAAAACTCGTGTCAACTGTACATTTATAGAAGAAAAATGAACAGGCTTTGCAAAAAAATTGTTTAACTTTAGTTGACAGGCCTCGAGTTACAGGCTAACTTAAACATGCAAGTCGTTATTACCCAATATTGCTAATTTAATAAATGCATTCACACCATTTTTCCAAAGATCAGTATCTTTTCCATTGTTTTGGAAGTGAAACAATCGAGTGAAACAACCAGGAAATGAAATGACAAAAAGAAAGAAATCACAAAAAATTTTAGACTTACAATAGTCGCATTTCATATTCTTGCTCCAAAAAGTTCGAAAGTGCAATGTCTTAAGCTATAGACTGGTCTAAAACGATTCAATATATGCATTTTAAAGAATAACGACGCAAGTGAATTTACGTAGTTTCTCCACCCAACTCCTCAATTGTGAATGAGTAAAACATCCAGATAAGGAATCAAGCTAAGATATGAATAAGCAGCATACCTAAACAACCATACGAAAAATGTTATGTAGAGATAGTAGATTTTATAAATAATAGATGCATCATTTTTTCCAAACAAGCGTCTGGATACTGCAATAATAAATTTAGTAACTATTTTAATAAGAATAGTCCACATCTGTGCGTGTGTGTGTGAGTGGTTAATCATAGGCGTGCGCAGTGTATTTTTTAAGGGTGTGCATACCAAAGTATCGATACTTAAAATATCGATATTTTATGTATCAATATTCTTATATCGACATTTTTCGTATTGATATATTTAATATCAAGTATTTTACCTGGCCACTGATAGCGAACCACCCCAAAAGTAGTTTATTGAGGATGAGAGTCTTTGAAAGTTTTATGGTAAAAATATAAAGTTAAAAAAGCAATACATCTTTTTTATATTACGATATTTTTTGGCATTAGAGTGTGCAGCTGCACACCCCGTGCGCACGCCTATGTGGTTAACTCATTAGCCCCGCCCATCGAGTAACGTCCTCAAAATGTCATGCCTCCGTGCTACAGAATGGGTCTACTTCTAGTATTCAATAAAAGGTTTTGACGAGGTGCATGTATCAGTGCATAAAATTACCATCGGTTAACCTGATGTTACTAATCACCATTGGTTTAACATCGCAAAACTTGTTGTTTATTACAACATACTAATGAACTTCACCAATATTCTTTACAGGACATTGGTTACACATTTTCAAAAGAACTTTTCATGACAATGAAGACACAAGGAAACCTACCAGGCCCTTATCAGAAAATTCTAAGCAAGGAACCATATAGCAGGAAATGAAATTTGATGCAATCGTATGATGGATGATTAGTTCCACAACCGAAACCATGTAATCTGTACTTCCAGAAATATCAATTCTACCACCATTGAGTTATTGAACATCCGAGTGTATCATAAAATAACTGAAATCCGAGTGTATCATGAAATAATGTTTTCATAAAATATTGACAAAGAGATAAACAAAATTCAATTACTGTATTTATTCATAATCAACTTGTTTCAGCTGTATGTGTGAGATTTCTGTGAAAAACATTATTAAAAGAAAATCATAAATCATTTACTATGAATTTTACAGTAAATACCCAAAAGTGGACAAAATCTGTTTCTCCTAGTCCAAGCTGGGTTAAAGCACGCTGGTTAATTCTACTTTAACCTAGTAAAAACTAGAATTTGTATTTAAGATAGTACGAACTAGAAAATCTTTCAGCTAATACCTTATTCTTGTTGGTTAAACTAACCAACCTTATCATTAAGATTGGTTAGGTCAGTTTAATGAGAACGGTATTAACCGACTTTTTAGTTAATACCAGCTGTTCAATAAAAGGCTTTGTGAATTCTAGCTTTGACTATGTAAAAGTAGAATTTAACAGAATGCTTTGCTTAACCTATTTTGGACAAGAAAAAACAGATTTTAACCGACTTCGTGCATCTACTGTAACAACATATACTGTACTGTACATTAGGATTGACATACAAGCACTATTAGAGAAGGTCTCTATCTGAAATATAGGTTACATGTACATTTTCAGTGTAAAATTATTAACAATGTTTCATCTGAATTTTAAAGACAAAAAGAACAAAAAACTTCCTTGAATATAAACATTTACTTGGTTTGGTGAATATCACATGGTCATTTCATTAAAAATGTCTGCATACATAATAATTATAAAAACGATATTTCTTTACGTGTTCACAGTTGTAGCTGTTCGTAGATAACTCAGCTAGTACGTGCTGATAAAAGTGGAAGTTGCTTTTTTATCATTGTGATGACAATCTTTGTGCACTGCTTCAGATTGCAGGACACTAAGAAAGCCACCTACAAGATGCAAACTGCCCGTGACGAGTATATGAATGTTTTTAGCATTTAGCATTGCATCGGGTATCGACGGCGACGACTCCTTCACTGTCGTTTGACTTGCTTGCGTTATCCAACAAATGGCATCACAAATGCTAGGAAAGACTAAAGATGGTATGAAACTATCCCTCTTAACAATGCCTTCCTTGCATGGGAATAACTCGATGTCACCACTGTTTAAACAACCTAACTCATTCATTGTCGATTTGGCGATACCAGTTGTGTGACTGTTCGCATTTTGGTGCTGTAGCTTTTGCCAAAGAAAATTGTTTGTGCTGCACCGTTCCATTTGGAAATTCCAAGGTGATGCAATAGCATTTTGATCTGGCAAATTAACAAAAATAAATAAACTTACAAACAATTGAGTTTGTAATTTTAAAGCGTATCATCATACAGGGTGTGCCAGATAAGAGATACTAACAATGTTTAGTCAAAATACAAATTAAATTTCACAAAACCTGGAGTGACTTTTACCAGAAAAGTGAGCATTTAAAAACAAATGCAGCACTTTCATCTGTTTATCAATATTATGATTCCTAAACATGATACTACCGTGAATGGTAATGATCTATTCAAAGATATGTTCCTTAATGAAGTATGCTTGCTCAAGAACATACAAGTTGTATGTTCATGAAACAAGTGTAATCTCATATGATTAATAGAATACATAATCAGTTAAAAATATTGTTAAATACACTCATATACTGCATCTGACTAAAAAATGACAGAAATTTGTGTTATTTGGGTAATTCAAAATTGGTGTCCAAGATTTTTTTTATCAAATTGTGTGAAAACTCTGCTCACAATTTTTAATGATAAGAACTATCACCATTAATATAAATACTTACCCAGATGTATCTACATAACTAAAACAGGTAACTAACTAAGAATAGTTACTATTAACCATCTACCACTCATGGAGTGTTTCCAACTATCAAAACATCTGGATCACTATTTTCACGTTCACACTTTAGTGAAAAGAGATCTTTATCCGGACACCCTGTACACAGAAAAATGAGACTCACCTGTCGAACCATGCCGAGATACATGTGCAAAATTAGGACAAAATATCACCAAGTTCAAACTGCTGCCCACGAATGGCGTTAAGAGGACCTCAGGATCGCGATCCCCCATGAAATTAAATATCAGGATTCGATATGGAGTTTGGCTGAAATTATTATCATCATAAAACTTGAAAACAACAGCAAGGAATCTGCTCTACTGCTTTGGTAAAAAAAATGACTTTACCTAGATTTCGATGCCTCCTTCATTGACATGTCCTGGAACCACTGCTTACAAGCCTTTCAATTTTATATAAATAATGTTATAAAATTCATCACCTAATAAATCACATTTCCACTGACCAGAATAAAATTTGCTGAACCTACTTTTATGCTGTCATCTGTGTGCGCACCATCGATGAAATAGATCACTTCATCTTTACGCAAAATTTGATTACGGCCAGCCCACTGACATTGTTGGAGTCCTTTTGACAATTTAATAACACTGTCATATGTATAAAAAAATATCATAATACCAGTACCGTATCAATAGTGAATGAATCTGGAATATTACCATGAGCTAGTGACTTTGTGATTTTAACTGACGGAGCGATTTTAAAACCACCTTTTTCGTCCTTCTCATAGATATCTAAGAATAATTAATTTTTGTTAATAAAATAAAACAAACTAAAAAATCATATGAACTGCTGTCATAGTTACTACCTTTGACTGCCCATCTAACAAATGTTAACTCTTCAAACACCTACGTTATCATGATTTATATACCGTAATCTTTTTTAGTCCCAGTGTATTATATTATTTTCTATCCCTTCATGTTCAATGATTGAACTTTGAAAATGTGGACGCAGAGTAGATGTATGAGGATGACTTTAATATCAGAGACTATTATCAAAGCGTCACATAGGCTGCTACAACCTATGTTGCACCATAACTTCCAACAATTTAACAATCAGTCATAATGAAAATGACATAATATATCCCGACCATAATAACATAATTTATCACCAATAAAAAATTCTGGGAAGCATTTTTTATCTTGCTATACAATTGTTTCTTTGATTTGTAACAATAACGTTATCAGTAGCCCTGTTTTACACTTATAGCTTTTACCTCCTCCTTGGAGGCAAGTAATGTAAATAAGAAAGATAACTGAAGTAAATAAGAACGATAACTAAAGTGAATTAAAAAGATAAGAAAATGCAAAGTGTGACAAAGAAAGATTACGACAGAGAACTGATTACAGAGCCATTTCTACCTTCATTAAAAACAAAAATGGAAGATGACATTTGCAAAATAGTAATATAAAGTTCAAATTCAGTTCACATATTTTTTTAAATAAACTATTTGAACTGAATTCGCTTTGTTTTGCTGAAGATGAGAAATTTCTCATGTTAGTGTATCACGAGTTAGCATCCTTCGTACCACCATTTTATTTGTAATGTTTTCCACAATCAACAATACCCTTGTACTAAATTCATTCTCCGGTTTACTAACCGATGACTTAATTGACATTATGGCCAAAGTGAACATAAAGGGATAAAATTTAGGATTCGAATTAATAAGTCATACTGAATTTTAAGCCAATGTGGACAATCAAAAGTGTTACGCTTTTTATAGGCCAAAATATACCTTGAATATATTTTCCAGTTTCATTTTTCATATTCAGCCAAGCTGACGCTAACTGGATAGCCAACGAAGCATTCGTAGCTTGGACGGAGCCAGCCAACCCTAAGGAAATGGGTTTATCAACCCAATCGTAGGTTTCGATCGACGGCGCAACATACAATGGATTCTAAGATAAACAAAGCATTTGCAAAAACTTGTACGGGGTGTCCCATAATTCATCACACAATTGGAATTTTTATTATACTGTAAACTGTTTGTTTCGTTCATTTTCTTCCACATTATTAAAAAGTAACCCAAACATTTTTAATTACTCACTTTTCATTAATTTTAATGTAGTTTTACAAAATGAAATAAATAAATAAAAAAGCAAAATTTGATTCAACCTTTATTTTTAACTTCTTACATTTGATCTTTTCAAAAAAAGTGGACAAAATTTGTTAAACTTTCAATGTTTAAATTTAATTTACAAGAACAAAAAAATTGGTGAAATTAAAAAGTTTGCTGAAAATTATTGTTTGTAAAGTTGAACCAAATTTTGCTTGTTTTTTTGTAAAAATACACCAACATCAATAACAAGTGGGAAATGAAATATTGAAGTCAATATCAATAAAGTCAATATCAAGTTGCTTATTAGCAACGTGAAAAAAAAAATAAAAAATAATTAAAAATTTAATAAAAACAAAATGAGTGATGGATTATGGGACACCCAGTAGTAACATATAGTACAATTCTTCATATTATTCTTACATCAAAGAAATGACAACAACTCACCCCTACTTGTTGAGCATATTCAGCAAGAATACTTAGCGCCTCTTTTGGTTGCGGTGAGGTGAACGCCGGTACACCTTTTTTGAAAATCCCAGCTTTTTGCCGTGCAATTTTCTCAATTGTATCTCCGAGAATATTAACATGATCCAGTCCTAGCGACGTTACTCCGCAGACATAAGGAGTCCTGAAAAAAAAAAAAAAATTTAAAATAGTGGTGAAAAGCTGGGACACTGACGAAAATCGTTTTTTTTTTTGTCTTTCTTAATAATTACCTGATAACATTGGTGCTATCATATTGCCCACCTATCCCAACCTCAATTATCGCAACATCTACCTGTTAGATTTTTTGTACAATTATAATTTAAGCTTAACACTGCCGAGTTAGTCATGTAACAAAAGGTAAATGTTCTTGTACAAGAAAATGCACACATTCGAACATTTCATGCATTTCGAATGAAAAAAAAAAGTTAAGTATTGAATACAAATCAAGTGCATGCCTTTTCTTTCAAAAATACGTGGTAAGCCATCACAGTGAGAAACTTAAAATATCCCGGCATGTCATCGAGAGAGATCTAAAAAAAATAAAAATTAAATCTTATGAAAAAGTTATTTTTGTCAACAGAATCTTCTAAATCAGGCATAGACTGCCTCGATTCACTGTGGCTTGTATATAGTACAAATAGGCAGGGTGTCCTGAAAGGTCTAGTCAAATTTAAAACAGTATGCACTTGCATCAAAATTCAAAGCAAAAAGTCTATATAAACATGGGTCGATAAATGCATACTCATTTGCATATCAGTGCCTACGTACCAGTAGAGGATCTACTATAAAACTAATGAAACTTGAGCTCTTTTCAAATCTTTTCAAGTTTTAACTCTACCTGGTCAGTTGGTTCAAAGTAAGACTTTATATTTTTATTTGAGGTTTTCTTTATATGGATTGTTTTCTTTGTTTTGATGTGTAACATCTGCGGTTAAAATGTGTCTAGACATTTCAACACCCTGTATTGTAAAAAAAAAAATGAACAAAATTTAACAAAATTAACAAAAATTGCAATTGCTAAAAAAAATAATCAATATTAGTTGACAATAATAATCGACCGCATGTATGTAGCCCGCATGTTTACTTTGGTGCAAGTTGGCCTGTCATGTAAAGTTTACACAAATTGTGCACTCCTGTTCTAAATATTAAAAAAAAAAAGCTAAATAAAATTACTTTTTGGTTCCATAAATTATAATAAACATGCCAAAAGTATGATGTAAACAACTCGTAGGAAATAGGCTGTCCATCAATGCGAATCCGCTCTCGAGCTTCCACTAAATGTGGCGAACTGAAACAGATTTAAACGTAAACAAAATAAAAATTTTTAAAAATTATCAATTTGTTTAGCCTTGAAGAGATAACATTTTTTCGAAACAATTTCATTTGAAAAATTGCCAATAAAAGTTTTATTATATATAAAAAAAAAAAAAAAAATTTGAAAAGAGAATTTTATTAAGTAAACAATAACTATACATATTCATCAAGAATGAATATTTATTTATTTTTATTTTATGATAAAACATATATGTCAAGTACAATAACGATTCGTATGAAATGTTACCTATAAAATCCAGTTTTATATCCAGCATTCCTTAAAATACTCTCACAAAAAGCACTTGTTGATCCTTTTCCTTTCGTTCCACTGATATGAATCACTCGTAGTTTATCTAAATCTTCAACCTGCCAATTAAATAACATGGTAATAAAAAAGTGTCTTGTTTTCAACAATCTTGTAAAATGTTGCAAAAGTTGCCTGGTGTTATTTAAAAGTTTTGATGCAGAAAAGGGGCATTTATACAGAGTGTTCCTGAAAGGTCTAGTCAAATTTTAACAACAGATGCATCGAAATAAAGTAAGAAATCCATATAAACATGGGTCCAAAAACGCATACCTACAGCAATTATGAAACAATATGCCTATTCATTTATGCGACTTCACCCTGTTTTATCTCGAAAGAGAAGCATTTCTGAACCCATGTTTATATGGACTTTTGTAGCATTCTGTGGTTACTACAACTTTCAATAACAAACTGTATATACACAATCAATTGAATGAGTCTATTGACAGGATACACATATAACTTCCAGTAGCGCCAATTTAAATTTGCCACATGTGAAATGCTATCCAATGAATGCAAAAAAAAAACATCTAGTCCAAATTAATATTAATTGATATTGCAAATGTCACTTGAATAGGAGCATACCGCAATGCCTATGTTGTTTAAGCATTTCTCCACGTGCTTGATATTTCCGTGGAGTATATGGTCTCGTTCTTTTCGAATCTTCTCCAGAACAGCGGCATTGCTTTGTAATGAATTCAGTTTCTGTACAGCTTCCTGTGAAGAAATTAATAAACAGGAAATTAATGATACGAGTACTACAAAATAGTTAAAAGTTGTTCAATCGCAACAGTGTTCCTATCACGCTTCCACATAGTATACAAACACTAACATGTTATTATTTCCTGTGAATGGCTACAAGTTTAAGCTACAATAGATAACAACAAAATTAAATTTTAATCTGTTTATTCGTATATATCACACACACACACACAGCTGCAAGGCCACCTATGGATACAGATTAACAAACGATGATTAAACAAGCAAAATAAAAACGGTATAGCCAGTGTTTCCCAAATTTAATTTGGTTACAGTACTTTTTTGTTCTGTATATTACGACGAAGCCCTTTTCAAATTTTTAATGAATTCCATAAATGAATCTAAAATAGTATTTCAGCTAGGTTGATAGTTGTCTAAATGTTGAATAAACAAAAGAACTACAGGTGAAATTTTTTCTTGGTTCACATAGTCAAATACTGTACGTTTAAACTATAGTTTCAATAATGTATAGTTTTTCATTCGAATTTAATGTATTTTTTTTTTGGTTTTTAAAAATAGCAGTATTTTTTCATAAAAATATTAAAACAAATATTGGTATACTGAAATACGAACAGATTTTATTAACTAATTTTATTTTGTTTTTAGCAACATTAAGTTTAATGTATTCAAAGCAAGCCATCGCTTTTTTATTTAAATAAGCAAGACCAGTCGCTATTAAAATATTGTGTAATGAAAAACATCAACAAAAACAACCTTTTTTTCAGGCTTATTAATCAGCAAACGACATCAATGATTCGCTCTAGTTAAACTCGATTATGTTGACAAATTATTGTTTAAATTTAAAATACAAAAAAACCACATGTATAGTTTTCTACAAACCAATCATGGGCGAGTATATTGTGAATTGGTTTATACTACCTCGTATTTAGCTTTTGAAGACAACTCGACACTGGTGTGACACTGCATTTTGCTTCGTATGCTTCGAACGAGAAGGCCACGGAGCATGTTAAATCATGTTAATTGTAAGCTCGCTCGTATCTAGTTCAACGGTTGTAGTTGTATTGTATTACGTTTATAATTCGTATGACAAAATTTCTTGGAAAAAAGAGTGGGAACGAGCGATATTATCGATTAACAAACTATCGAATAATAATAGCTATTTTTTTTTAGCCTGGAATCGAACCCAGGGACCTCTCGTACTCGCGACAAGACGCTTTATATTGCATTTGTTTCTTCGAAATTTCCTTGTTTCAAATTAAATTCAAAAAATTAATAGCTATCTAAATTCAAAATTATTGAAGGTTAGAAATGAATTAGTGAAAAAAAATAAAATTTGGCGATACTATCGTAATAGTATTGTTAGAATATCGATTACAAATTTTTTTTTTATCAGCCTAAACTTTAGTTAAGACTATTAATAGTCTTATTTTAATTAAAAATGAAATGTAATTTATTGAATTTTTTATTACTTTAATTAGTTGCTACTGGTTTCAAATTGACTTAAGTTTCTAATTATGATTCAGTTTCGATATTTAATAAGTTATTCAATGAGTTGCGGCGTTTTGACATTAGATGGCAAAGCAGGTATTGAATTGGATTGGCTCGTACCGTCTAAATAATTACATATCTATAAATACGTTCAGGCTTAACGAAAACAAATGACAAGAAATTCAAGCATGTGTTCGACATCAAAATTTATTCTTCCCAATGCTCCATCTCAATTTAAAGAAAAAGAATATTGGGATTCTGTGTTTTCTAAATGGGGCAGTACTGCATTCGAATGGTAATACTGTACATAAATTTTAGCATAAAAAAATCAGTGGTTCCCAACTTTTTCGATCACGAAACTG
The DNA here is from genome assembly GCA_034695005.1 of Cryptops parisi. Lineage (NCBI taxonomy): Eukaryota > Metazoa > Arthropoda > Chilopoda > Scolopendromorpha > Cryptopidae > Cryptops > Cryptops parisi. The sequence goes on from JAQIWH010003511.1 coordinate 10,096, forward strand.
GAGTGGTATTTCAAATTCACGGCACCATATAAACAGTTTATATTTTTAAAGTATGTTTTGGTTTTTATAAATCAAATAGGCTATTAAAAAATAGGGTCGTGATGGAACTGGTTGGGCATCACTAACACAAATATATATCCAACAAATTTCTTCCACAGCTCATCAAGGTTCCTTAAAATAAAACATTCACGAGTACAGGCTTCCCCCTGCCTTTCCAACACTTTTTTCAATTACGGTGCAACCTGTATATAGCCCAGGGCTGTCCAAAGCACGAGCCTCATGCGGCCCTTGGAACATATTTTTGTGGCCCTCAGCCACCATGTTATCACATTATTCTCTGGTGTTTCGATACAGATTTTTATAAGTAACATGACATTGTTTTGTTGAAACTTAATGGTATGACTCTCTAAGTATTTTTATACGCATTTATTACTCTGAATGCGGCCCTTGGATTAACGTTTTGTTTAAATGCGGCCCTCGGATCATCTGAAATTGGACAGCATCTCTTTAACCAGCATCTCTAGTTCTCACCTCTGGCATAAGTAGCCCAGGTTCGGATCCCACTCGTGCCATGTGGATTCAGATAGGGGTTTGACACCATGGGGACAGGTTTTCTCAGGGTTCTTTCATTTTCTTTCCGTTTGCATCTTAAACGCCTCTTTCATCTTTATCATCCTCACGTCATCGTCTGACAATTCAGTATTTTTATTTTAGTTAATGAAGTCTGAGGACCAAATGGTACAGCCAGTGTCGTTTGTCAATCAATGTTAAAATTCTTGTTAAAATCTAAGTAGAGTGGAACCTCTATGTTTGTCAGCCCCTATTTTCATCAAATCCAATATTCGTCACATTTTTTTTTCCAGCAAAATAATGCTCCGATATACAATCGTTCAGAAATCCAATATTTTTCACCATAAGTTAAAGTCAAGGTCATAGAAAGTCAGTTCTTAAGAAGAACAGTATCACAAAATATTAAAAAGTTAACAAAACATTATTGTAAGACTCGATAACAAACTGGAGTGGATTCGTGGAAAAGTATTTTCAATTGGTTTTGTAGTTGAACCTCTTTAAATTGCCACCCTTGGTACTCGATAAACGTTTGGCGGTGAACCAAAGTTTGAAAAGAGAGGATTAATACATTGCGGGAAAATACATTGGTTCTGTGTCCTTTAGTGGTTTAAAGCGGGGATTTCAGCTTCCTTGCTACACAAACTTTTTAAATTACTACCAAAAGTACTTTAATATAGTTATGACTAGGCTCCTAGGGAAACGTCATTGCCTTTAAACTTCATATTAGAAGTGATGATATAACCATGGTTTGTGATACTGGGAAGTCTGTACTCTAGTTATATTGACAGTACTTTAATATAATGTACTATTATTTGCAGGTATGGAGAGTACAAGACACTTTGTCCTCTTCTTCGTAAATATATTCGCCAGCCAGACAAAATTCTTGTGGTGGGATGTGGTAATTCTCAGCTTAGCGCTGATATCTATGACGACGGCTATTTCAATGTCACCAATATTGATACCAGCGAGGTGATCATCAAGAAAATGAAAGCCAGTAATGCTAACAAGAGATCAAAAATGACATGGCTAGTGATGGATGTTACCCAAGTTCGTACGACGGAGATTATCATTTTGTATGTAGGATGAGTAGTTCATACAACAAGTGTAATTATTTCCAATTTCAGATGACCTTTGATGATTCAGAGTTTTCTGTCATTATTGACAAGGGTACATTAGACGCATTAATGTCTGATGACACTGAAACCGTGTGCAACACCATTGATCGGATGTTTCAGGAAACGAAACGTGTATTGCGAGTAGGTGGCAGATTAATAATTGTGTCACTTCTGCAAGAACACATTTTACAATACATAATAAAGTGGTTCGGAACAGAGTAGGTTGATTTAATGAAATAGTTTTTCTTTGGATTGAAGGGCTCCAGGCAGCATACTGACAAGCCACACTTTTCGAATTGTTCAAGAGAGCAATTTTTGTGATGAGAAACACCATAGCGTTCGATACTGAACAACAACGGTGATTCTGTATATTATACAATACTGGCTATTTTTTGGGAAAATCCAGGAAGAAGTAAAGTAACTAGTTAGAAACTGTAACCTACTGAGGCCCAGTTTGATGTATAAATGTCATTTTTGGAAAAAGTGTGGCTTATCACCATGTTGCTCGGAGCTCTTCAATTTTATCATTTTGGTGAAAATTTCGATCATTGTAGATGATGATCGGAGTTTCGAATGACAATTGGTATCGAAAGTGGAGTGAAAATAACTGAAAATTCAGTTTTGTATTATAAATGGTTTTACTGGATTTCAATTATTTTCACTCCACATTTATCATTTTGTTTACAATAATACTGAAATTTTACTCAATAGGGGGTGGCTAGTTCGGTTTCATAGGTGCGATCCGACATCTCCCGAACATAGTCGGTCTAGGACTCAGGAACGTTCATCAAAGTTTCCAGTTTTCATGGTTGTTTGCACAAAACTGAAGAAAATTCCTGGAATGAGTTCGGTTGGTTTTTGTTGCTGGACGAACAACCGCTTTTTCCAGTCTGAACAAGACTTGATCATTTTTCATGTGCTTGTAGATTTTTGAGTTGTGTACTGACTTGAAAGTGGAAAGGATTGCAGATACATCAGCGATTGTCACTCATATTCGGGATTTACAGCACATGTCACTTGTTCATCATTATATCACTACCGAGTAAGATCGTTTTTTTTTAAGTTTAACATACTGTTTCTTTTACCTGTTTGTGGTGTGACTTTTATGTTCTGTCTACTGTTTTGACATTTATTGACTATTTTTCACGAACAATTGTAAACCATGTCATACATTTTATTTCCAAATGACTTGATATGGTTGTGATGGTGGTTTTAATTGAGCAGTATTTTTGGTACAGGAAGAATTTGGACAATCAAGTTTTGGAATTATGGGTTCCAAACTTGCCTGATCCACGTTACATATTGCATATTGTTGACAGGTCAAAAACGTGCAAAATCAAGTTTGCATCTTTTCTAGTTCCGCAAGGCAGGTGAGTGGAATGCTACCTTAACGATTTTGCATGGTTAAGTAGTGTGCAGTGCGTGTTCTTAGCCCTGATAGTGAACATTTATATTGTTGCAACCAAAAAAAATATATATAGATAATTGACTATAATAAAACGACAAATACCTTGACGTTGGTGTGTGACGAATCGTTCCATGACAACAAGAAAAACACGAGTTGTCGTTGGATAAAAAAGTGCTTTTGTTGCCTTTGTCCATTGGCTTTAACAGTTGTTAACTCTGTCCATTGGACAGATTCCATTTGTCAGATTTGCAATTGATCGAAGTGAGGTCTTGTTTCGTGAAGTGGAAAGAAATGGCATTTGTGTGTGTCTGTCTCGATAACTTGCGAAGGGTTCAATGGATTTACTTCAAACTTGCAAAAGTTATTCAGAAGGGCTTTCCACAGAACCCATTAAATTTTGGTTGAAATAATTTATCTTTTTTAATTAATATTTTAAATTATTTTATTGGAGTGAGACCTGCTGTTCACAAAACTGCTAGTGTATAATAGTATACCCGGATCTCTATATCTGTCATCATATTTGTGGATTTAAAATGTTTACACTCGCATTGTTATGGTGATCGACATGGTTAACCATAACAATGCGAGCGTGCATTTAAATTATAACAACGAACTGCATGATGAAGAATAGCTCACTCTATAGTTATATAGTATGTGTGTGTATGTTATCATACCAACATGAATCCCATGAACCATAGGGTTCACCATAACAATGCATGAGTACAAAAAAGAATCCTAAATCAGAATGTTTTTGTTCTTATTATGTGACCGGTATATAGATAGACATGTTTAATTAATTAATTTGCCCTACTAGTAAGATTTTTGGAAGAACACCTTTTCATGTATATTAATGGTCAGTTTGTTTCGAATTGATCAGAGAAAATGAATGGTTGTTCAACACAACCGAAGGAAGACACCATTTAGCCGACTTGTCGGACGTGAGACGACTCGTCGTCGTTCATATGTCTAGAAATCATCAGTACGAAAGCAAGGAAGTGGTAGAAGCCGAACTGGAATCGGCAATCTTGGATATCGCCCCAAAGTATGTAAAGGAAAAGGACGATATTCCATTCTTGTCAGTTGGGCCAGATTTAGGAACCCGCACCATCATGTCGAAAGGCCACAGTGACATGAACGGGGATTACGTAGTTGAAGATGTCGAATACGACGACACCAATGTCTACCGACGACTCATTTTCGAATCTTGTCCAAACATCATTCAGTCGGAAGCTAAACTAATCCGAGGTTTGTGTTCAATGTCCGTTTTAAGAAAATAATCATTTTAAATCTGTATATGACTGTAAATAGTGTTGGTAATTTTGTCGACAGTTACGAAAAAGGGAAAGAAAAAGAATATAATCGATGTTAATCATCTAGCATGCAAACATCATGAATTGATGACAACGGGCTTAGGATTTTTGTACCATCATAACAAAGGTAATAAAAGAAACAGTGGAGGGGTGTTTCAGAAATTTTTGTTATTTCATATACAAATATTTGTTAGTACATGGAAGTTGTAGTCAAATTTTAACCACCAACCCTAGTACGCATCAAAACAAAGCAAAATGTCCATATGAACATTGGTCTGGAAATCCATACTCATCTGTATATTTACACCAATAATGAGACAATGCCTGTGTTATCTCAGCAGGGAAGCATTTCTGGATCCATGTTTATATAGGTTTGCTTTGTTTTGATGCATCATGTCTGTTGTTAAAATTTGACTAGGAACTTTCAGGGTCACCTCGTATATGAAATGCAATAAAAAAAAATTCATTCTTAATTTTTATCAACATTTCAGAATTAGAAGGTGAGATTCTAATACTTGGACTTGGCGGTGGCAGTCTTCCCATGTTCATTCATTCTCGCTTTCCAAAGGCAAGGTTTTTTGTGAATAATATTGGGTTGATGCAAAATTAACGACTGTTTTTTAATTGGTGCTCTTCAAAGCTTTCTAATTTATAAAAGTGGTGGTGGTTAATTTTTCATCAATAATTAATGTTACAAATATAGGGTTATGCCATATATAAAAATATGTATTATATTTTTTTTTAGCTTTCTCTCGAAGTGGTAGACATAGATCCAGACGTTCTTAACTTGGCACATTCATGGTTCGGATTCAAAGAGGATAAGCGTATGACAGCTTACATCGAAGATGGACTCGATGTAATTTCAAAGCATTCAAAAGCTGGTAACCGATATTTTTGTGTAAATTGATGCACGTTCTTATTGTATTTTTCTGTTCTGATCAATTGATTCTTTGTTTCAATTCTCAAGGGAAGTTATTCGATTATGTACTATTGGATGTGAACAGCAGTTGTGTTAATGATGGACTGAGTTGCCCACCCAAAGAATTTGTTACAGCCGAGAAGCTTGAAGAACTTAAAAGCTTGCTGAAGCCCAATTGTCTTTGCATCATCAACACTGTGTGTCGAAGTTCGGTGTTGAAAGAAAGCCTCATCAATGATGTCGTCTGCAGTGTGTTTGGTAGAATATTTGGCTACGAGGTTCCTGGAGAGGTTAACTATCTCTTGTATTGCTTCCGTGACTCCAACGAATTGGACAAGTGTGAACTTCACCAAAGTTTCGAAGCTGTAGCTAAAATGTGCAAAATTGAAATGACCGTCGATTCGTTCATAGCCAACCTAAAAGTAGTGCAGTGATAACAAAATGTTGCTTGACCTTACAGTGGATACCGCATTGCGTGGTTCTATTACTTTCTTGCAGTTTTGACCTCATTATTTTCAAAGAGTAAATGACAATAAACTGCTCTGAAAGAAATCCATTTAAAAACTTATCATTTCTTATACAGGGTGTCCCAAAAATAATACACGGTTGCATTTTTTTTTTCCTAAAAAAAAGTTAACATCTCCCATGTGGAGATTTTTGGGACACCCTGTAGATTAATTATATGGGTTTAATTTGAGTAACAGTTTTTAAAATCAAGTAATTACAGGCTCTCACAAGTTTTTTTAATATAACACGATTTCTCTCCAAACTTGAATCAAATTCGAGCACATTTGATGTGTCATCTTTAGTTTCACCATTTTCACTTGAAACATGTATATACAGTAAATTTGATGGAAGTTTGGAATGAAAAGTGGTATTAAAAGCTGTGTGTAATGAGTTGTGTTTATATAGTTAAGTTCCATTTAAAAGTTATCCAGGGGTAACTATTAAATGGATATTCATTCAGACAATGAATGAATGGATTAATTTTATAATTTTTTTCCAGTTTAAGCCACAGGGAAGCATGAGCATTCAGGCAATATCCAACAACAAAATTTCATTTTAATATACTGTACATAGCTTTAAATGGATATACAAATAATTGGAGTGCCTGGTGTAAGTTATTTTTTTCTTTCAATTTTCGAGGAAAATCTGAGAAAATACTTATACGTTTAAAGATCTGCACTTGCCTTGCTGTCTATGGACTACTTCACAATTCTTGCACTAGTATCTTTGCACCTATTGTTGTTTTGTTCAAAATTATGCGTTAAGAAGGTTAGAATTGCTCCTGACACATTTGAAAATGTTATGTCACAAACACGTTACTTATTGCTCTTTTACATCAGGATCTTCAACTGTGTTCTCATAAATTTACGATGGATTCTTATACATCGATTTTGTAATTTGAATTGCTTATTAATCACCTGTCTTTGATAACACAAATAGTGTGAATCTGACAGCAAGCAAGATCTGCCAGTAGTTGCTATGCATTTGGTGGGATGCAGCTAACATGACCTCTGTGTGAGATTGAGCTAATGTAGAAATGTGTTGATTTTTTATTGAACCCCTTAAAATGTTATATGGTTGAAATCTGTAAATAGATAGGCTACATTTCAATTCCTTACTTTTTGAGAATACAATAAAATTGGGGCATTATGATGTGGACACCCTGTATATATTTAACAGATCCTCATTTTAACAGTTATAATCATCATGGCACGTTTGTAATGAAGTTAAAAAATAGTCGTGCAATACGAGAAAAGTACTTTCAGAAAAGTGTCTACATTGAGTGAAAACTTGATATTTATTAAACAGAAAATTGTTGCTGTTATTACATGTTTTGAGATTATTTTAATAGAAAAGTTGATCAATACATGAAAATTTATTTTATTCCTGAATCATGAGTACATGTATTTGAATGCAGCTTGCTTATGCTGCTGAATTTTTTTATGACAAAATTGCACTAAAATATGTTGGTTTTTTTTACCGAATGAAAAAGTGACGATGTTTTGAAAAGTAGGACTAAATGGCATTTGTCTGCCTATATGTCCTCCTGATCCATCTCAAGCATAAAATTTTGTGAAAATTGATTGACTGAATGAAGTGATGTTCGTTTTGAGAAGTGGGATGAAATCGCATTTGTGTGTGCGTGTATGTCTCGGGATAACTTGCGAGCGGTTCAATGGATTTACTTCAAACTTGCACAATTTATTTAGGATGGCTTTTTTACAAAACCCATTAATTTTTTTATTGGAGTGAGGTCTGCTGCTCACAGAACTACTTAGTATATATTGAATGCGTCAAACATGTTTTAAAGACATTTTATTTAAAGTTTGTTTTATAATAGTTTTGTAATTCTTTATTATATCAAAGAGCATGTGTGGCTTTTGTGATATTCTATACAGTGGACCTATACATTCGTAGGCCCCCTATATTCGTCACTTTTTTTTTCAGCAAAAGAATGCTTCGATATTTGTTTTAAAATGCAATATTCATCACCAAAGGTCAGTTTTTAAGAAGAACAATATTATAAAATATTAAAAAGTAAACAATATTATGTGGAATGCTTCAGTAAGGCTTGGATAACAAGACTGAAATGGGTTCACAAAGTATTTGCAATTGATTCTATGTTCGTCAGTTTTTCCCGAACAGATCAACAACGAATAGGTTCTACTTTATGTGTACAGTAACACAAGGTGGATTATATATATCCACTTTGCAGTAACAGTATCAGTATTATTTTCCATAAGCACTGTCTATGATGGAAATGTGAAAGTAGTTCCTCCCGTGCGCGGTTATGACGGTCGTGTGGCAATCGTTCATCGCGGAGGAAGATTGTATCGGCTCGGCTGAGTGGAGTCCAAGTAAAAAATCCTGTAATCTAGTGTGTCTGTAATAAGTCCTCGTATAATATTAGCCACGGGTTAAAAATAACAGTCTAAAACGCATGAATTGAAAGATGTTATACATAAAATTGGCAAAGGTCAACATCTGAAATGTTCTGACATTACAAGCTTTGCAAACGTCACAAATTCACCTGTAAATGATGTAATGTAATAATGTCGATAATGTAAATTGAAACATAAAATACTATTTATTTATTTTTTAAAAAATACATCAAGATTAGTAAAGGTATATCTACAATAATATGATATTATATATGTGAATCTGAAGGTTTCCGAATGCAAATTAACGGGTTTTGGTGATGAAGCGAAATTTCAGGTTTTCGAGTTGGCAACACTGATCGCCATTTTGTGCAAGTAATATGAATTTGTCTCCGAGTTTATCTCGTGGTTGTCGTGAATATTTGGATTGAACTGTTATCGCAACAACGTTTTAAATATCCGTTAAAGTGGTAGAAAGAAACGGAGAACATTTTTGACGAAGTAGTAAACGGTATGAATATTATTTTCTACGAAAATTGGTGTAACATGTGCAACGCTCCAAGGCCAGGTCGTGGATAACAAACGGCAATTTTTTGGAAACGGCTCGGTGCTCGTCTTGTGGGTGAACTGAAGAAGTAGCAGCAGCAAGTATTTAGCCGATAGCTGTATGAGTTGCTATGAAATATTGGTCAACAACAAGTGATTGTCGACAAACACCAATTTGGTGAACGCTAGCCAGAACTCGTTCCAAGCCATAGTAATGGTGGTTCAACTGGTTGACAATATACAAGGTCAAGTTGATCGAAAGGAGTTTAGTCACCAATCAATTCATCAGTTTTCAAGTTCACCACCGATGAAATACAACGCAACGTTGACTACAAATGCTTCTGCTGGAATATGAAATCATGATTCTGCACTGCACCTGTTTCCATGAAATCAACAACATGAACATGTCGTGTAACAGAAATTCCTCCAAGGTAAGATTATGTTCACATCTTATAGATATGTAATACTAGGGTGTTTAAGTAGTGATCTTACATCTGTGCCATGCTGTAGTATTTTCACAGTTTGCATTACATCTCCTGCCATGGGCACCACCAATGAAATACAACGCAACATGGACTTTCAAATTGCTCTGCTGGAATGAAAGACCATTGTTCTGCCCACTGCATCTCTTGCCATGAAGTCTACTGCTGATGAAATGCAACACAACTATATCTGATGGAGTAGGAGACCATTGATGTTCAGCACTGCACCTCAAGTCTACCACTATGAAATGCATCAGAAGTACAAGACTATTGATGTGAGTACTTTCAAGTATTTCTGCTGATGAAATGCATCAGAAGTACAAGACTATTGATGTGAGTACTTTCAAGTATTTCTGCTGA